>CM026886.1:39575838-39689121 GCA_015227895.2 Colaptes auratus | reverse complement strand
GCTCCATTTCCTGTAACCCATCACTACATTTCTTTCTATACTGCTCTGCTGTGCTTATTATCCATCTTGTCCTCTTTCTCCCTGTGCATGGCTCTGGCTGCTGATGGGAATCACATGGAAAGTGAGACAGTCTCATTGCTCAGCCCATCACATGCCAGGAGCATCTTGCAGGGCCATGTTAGCCATCATGACAGGGATGGGAGGAAGAGCAGGTATAAAACTGTCAACTAGAGAAAGAAACTGCAGCAGGGCTCTGGCTGAGAGACAGCAGGGAAGGAGGAAAACATGTCTTGGATCAATAAAGCAGCATTTGAGCTTCTAGAACTTGTCTGATTCAGAAATCTCTGAAATTACAAATGCTGCCTGATGAGTGCCCGCTGACTGCTGCTACCTCCTCTTGCTAATGGGTTCTCCTCTCAAGCTTTTCACTCTTTCATGCCTTTTTTTCCCCCACCAGCTCAACAGCACCACTTCACCCCAAACAAGCATTTTCTGTCACTGAGCTTTGCTCCATGACGAAGACAGAACATTGCCAGGCAGTTAAAGCAGCTCACAGCATGGCCTCTTTCCTTACAGCCTGAAAGAGGTTTCACCATCAAATCCATTCCTCCTCCAACTACCATAGAAAGGTTTGGGCTGGAAGAGGCCTTAAAGATCATCCACTTCCAGCCCCCTGCAATAGGCAGGGACATCTTCCACTAGACCAGATTGCTCAAGGCCTCATCCAGCCTGACCTTCAGCACCTGTGGAGAGGGAACATCCACAACCCCTCTGGGCAACATCTTCCAGTGTCTCACAACCCTCACTGTAAAGAATTTCTTCTTAATCTCCAATCTAAATCTGCCCTCTTCCAGCTCAAAGCTGCTATTCCTAGAAGCCCTTGTCAAAAATCCTCCCCCAGCTCTCCTGTAGTATCCTTCAGTTAGTGGGAGGCCTCCCTGGAGCCTTCTCCAGGCTAAAGAGACCAAACTTGCTCAGCCTGTCCTCACAGGGGAGGTGCTCCAGCCCTCTGGTCATCTTTGTGGCCTCCTCTGGAGCTGCTCCAGCACCTTCATGTCCTTCGTATGCTGGGGGCACCAGAACTGGAGGCAGTTCTCCAGACTGTGCGAGCCAGAGTAGAGGGGCAGAACCACCTCCCTCTTCCTGCTGGTCAAACTTCTCCTGATGCAGCTCAGCACACAGCTGCTTTCTGGGCTGCCACCAACCATTGCTGGCTCATGTTGAGTTCATCATTGGCTGAAATCCCCGAGTCATTCTCCTTGAGACTGCTCTCAAGCCACTCCTCAACCAGCCTGGATTTGTGATCCTCAGTAAAGCTCAGTGTCAGGGCTCTTCTCAGTGATGCATTAGATGCAGCATGTCACAGCTGCCTGTGTGACTCACACTGGGTAAAGCCACCTGAGAGCTTCTTATTAACCACAACAGCTCCAAATGAATGCTGCTTACACTGCTGATAAGGAGTCACTCAGGAAAAATCAGATCTGATTGTGGCTTCATTAGGAGAAAAATGTGTTGGGATACACCAGCCAGGGATGCACTTCATCACAGACTCTAAACAGTTGAGGTTGGGAAGACCTTTGAGATCATGGAGCCCAACTATTAACACTGCCAGGTCACCACCAAACCACATCCCTCAGCACCACATCTCCACAGATTTGAAACCCCTTCAGTGACTCCACCACTGCCTTGGGCAGCCTGGACCCGGCCTTGACCACCCTTTTGGGGAAGAAATGGTTCCTCATGTCCAACCTAAACCTCCCCTGGCATCCTTGAAGGTGCCTAAAACCCCGCTGTAGACACTTTGAGATGTGATTTAGTGAGCATGGTGGTGTTGGGTTGATGGTTGGACTCTGAGGGGTTTTCCCAGCCTTAGTGATTCTATGAGGCCACACCTCATATGTTTGGTTCTATTTTGTGCCACTCACTCCAAGAAGGGTGTTGAGGTGCTGGAGCAGGTCCAGAGAAGGGCAACAAAGCTGGTGAAGGGTCTGGAGAACAGGTGTGGTGAGGAGCAGATGAGGCACCTGGGGTTGTTCAGCCTGGAGAAAAGGAGGCTGAGGGGAGACTTCCTGGCTTTCTACCACACCCTGAAAGGAGACTGGAGCCAGGTGGAGATTGGTCTCTTGTTGCATGACATGACAAAAGGAAATGGTCTTAAGTTGCCCTAGGGGAAGATATGAGGAACAATTTCTTCCCTAAAAGTTTTCTCATGTGTTGGAACAGGCTGCCCAAGGAGGTGGTGGAGTCACCATCCCTGGAGGTCTTTGAGATGTGTGGATGTGGTCCTGAGGGACATGGTCCCAGGGAGGTGGTGGAGTCACCATCACTAGAGCTGCTAAGGAAGCGACTGGATGGGGTGCTTGGTGCCATGGTTTAGTTGATTAGATGGTGTTAGATGATAGGTTGGACTTGATCTTGAAGGTCTTTTCCCACCTGGTTAATTCTATTCTAGTGGCAGTAGCTTAGCAGTACTGGTGGGTTTGTGAGCTCCAGGAGCGTGGTTGGGCTTGATGAGCTCAAAGGTGCCTTCCAGCCTGACCAATTCTCTGGCTCCATCATTGTGGTTTAAACAAATCACTGTTATCTTCAAGTGTTATTTTTCCATTGTTCTCTGAGTTTGAACCATGAGTAATTCACTTTCAGAGGTGAGCATCAGCTGGGCAAGGTGAAGATCTGCCTTTGGAAAGGAAATCACAACTAAAACCCATTTCAACCACGTGAGCTTCACAATTGATCACAGCACCCACCGTGAGAAATCCCTCCAACTGCTGCCTTCCAAAGAAAAGATCCAGCCAAGTGTGGAAAAAGGCAATTTGAAAGGAAATATTTCTAGCAGTTAAATGATTTGTCCCCTAGAAACTGCTCTCAGCTTGGCTTTTTGGAATAGCATAAACCAGGTTGGAAGAGACCTTCAAGATTGAGTCCAACCTATCACCCAACACCACCTAATCAACTAAACCATGGCACCAAGCACCCCATCCAGTCTCTTCCTAAACACCTCCAGGGATGGTGGTGGGCAGCACATTCCAATGGCCAATCACTCTTTCTGTGTAGAATTTCTTCCTACCATCCAGCCTAAACCTCCCCTGGCACAGCCTGAGACTGTGTCCTCTTGTTCTGGTGCTGGGTGCCTGAGAGAAGAGACCAACCCCCACCTGGCTACAACCTCCCTTCAGGTAGTTGTAGAGAGCAAGGTCTCCCCTGAGCCTCCTCTTCTCCAGGCTAAGCAAGCCCTGCTCCCTCAGCCTCTCCTCACAGGGCTGTGTTCCAAGCCCCTCCCCAACCTTATTGCCCTCCTCTGGAAGTGCTTGGTTTAAAACAAACAAACAAACAAAAAACCCAACTTGTTACTTGAAACTGTGCAAAAATTGCAAGTAGACAGTCAGAATGACAGTGGCCCCTTGAATCCTGGCCCCTCACCTCGAGAAGGATGTTGAGGAGCTGTAGCAGGTCCAGAGAAGGCAAACAAAGCTGGCGAAGGCTCTGAAGAACAGGTCTGGTGAGGAGCAGCTGAGGGAGCTGGGCTTGTTTAGTGGGGGAGAAAAGGAGCCTGAGGGGAAACCACATTACTCTTTATAGCTCCCTGAAAAGTGGCTGGAGTGAGGTGGGGGCTGGTCTCTTCTCCCTAGTATCAGGTGCTAGAAGGAAAGGAAATAGCCTGGTATTGCACCAGGGGAGGATTAGGTTGGAGATTGGGAAAATGTCCTTGCTGCAGGAGTGGTCAGGCACTGGAACAGGCTGCCCAGAGAAGTGGTGCCCTGGAGGTGCTCAAGAATAGAATAGAATTAACCAGGTTGGAAGAGACCTTCAAGATTGAGTCCAACCTATCACCCAACACCATCTAATCAACTAAACCATGGCACTAAGCACCCCATCCAGGCTCTTCCTAAACACCTCCAGGGATGGTGACTCCACCACCTCCCTGGGCAGCACATTCCAATGGCCAATCTCTCTCTCTATGAAGAACTTCTTCCTAACCTCCAGCCTAAACCTCCCCTGCTGCAGCCTGAGACTGTGTCCTCTTGTTCTGGTGCTGGTTGCCTGGGAGAAGAGACCAACCCCCACCTGGCTACAACCTCCCTTCAGGTAGTTGTAGACAGCAATAAGGTCTGCCCTGAGCTCCTCTTCTCCAGGCTAAGTAACCCCAGCTTAAAATGTGTGGACATGGTACCTGGGGACATGGTTTAGTGGTCATAGTGGAGTTGAATTGACAATTGGACCTGATGATCTCAGAGAGCTTTTCCAACCAAAACAATTCTATGATGCTATTTAATGTCTGATTTAAAGCATAGTAAACACTTGGACTCTATTTAAAGCTTTTAGAGCTGCTGTTTTTTTTGGAATACAGATTCAGTTTAATACACTCACAGAATGGTTTGGGTTGGAGAGGACCTTAAAGATCATCCACTTCCAAACCCCCGCCATGGGCTGGGACACCTTCTACTAGACCAGATTGCTGAAGGCATCATCCAACCTGGCCTTGAACACCTTCGGGGAGGAAACACCTACAACTACCCTGGGCAACCTGTTCCAGTGTCTCACCACCCTCATTGTCAAGAATTTTCTCCTAATCTCCAGGCTAAATCTGCCCTCTTCTACCTCACAGCCATTGCTCCTTATTCAGTCACTACAAGCCCTTGTCAAAAGTTGCTCTGCAGCTTTCTTACAGCCCCTTCCAGGCACTGGAAGGCTGCTTTAAGGTCTCCAGTATCTTCATAACTGCTCCAGTTCCCCCACTGATTGTCAGGCCCTGGTCAAAAGCCTGTCCCCCGCTTTCTGATCAGTCCCTTTCATCTCTGCAAGGCCACTAGAACCTCTCCCTGGAGCCTTCTCTTCTCAAGGCTGAAACAACCCCAACAACTTCCAGCCCTCCCATCACTGCTGTGGCCTCCTGGCCCTGGGTCAAGAGGTCCTGACCTGTGGTCTTTCATCTTGAGGGGTGATAGTGCTCAGGATAGAGCTCTCTGGCCGTGTGGAGTGATGCACTGGATGGCTCCTGTCTGTATGCTCAGTCAGGGTGAGTTTGGGTAGTTGCAGACTGAAGGTGCTGCCCTCTCCATTTTCCATCTGGTGATTCATAGCTCTGGTCTCTGCTGCTTATTTCCTTCACACTGCATGTCTAGCTTCAGGTGCTCATTTGAATTGCATGAGGACCTAGTGGAAGGTGTCCCTGCCCATGGCAGGGGGATTGGAACTAGATGATCCAGGGAGGTGGTGGAGTCGCCCTCCCTGTCGGTGTTCACGCAGGGACAGGACGTGGCACTCGGTGCCATGGTCTAGTAGTCATGAGGTGTTGGGTGACAGGTTGGACTTGATGATCCTTGAGGTCTTTTCCAACCTTATTGATTTTTATGATCTTTAAGGTCCCTTCCAACTGAAGCTATTCTTTGACTCCGTGGGAAGACCCAGACCAGTCTGTACTTGCAGGTAGATGGGTCACATCTTACTGGAGGAAGCCAGTGCTTGGTCCAGGAATAGGTTGCCCAGAGAGAAAGTGGAGTCACTGTCTCTGGAGGTGTTCAAGCCAAGGGGAAACAGGAGGATGGTGTTATGGTAGTGGTGCTTTTTAACTTTCAGGTGGGAACACATGAAAGGACATTTCAGTAGAGGGAAAAGAACACATATTGGCAATACTGAAGGCCCTCTGAACCCCCTCTGGGCTAGCCAGATTCGATAAGAGTGCTAGAATTAAAAGCCGAATGTACATATCCCCAGCACTGTTGGGATGTTGATACAGACCCATGGAGTTCTTCATTCCAATTTAATCTCTCCCAGAGATGGTTTGAAGCAGGTTTGCCTCCAGGCACCTTGCTGGAAACACATCCCCTAGCCTCCATCCAGAGAGAATTAATATTTTCCTCCAAAGGCATCTATCTCCACATGGCTTTGCTGGGCTCATGCCTTGTGATTAATAGCTTCAGAGAAACCTTCAGGACTCCACCCACACGCAGCAGAAGCACATGGCAACCTGCTGCTGCTCAGCCCCTGATGTTCTCCTCATTAATTCTCTACAGAAGAACAAAGTTGAATAATCACCTCAACAAAGCAGCTCTGGGTTTAGGATCACAGCGTTGCTTCAGTTGCAGAAAGCCCTCTAAAATCACTGAGTCCAGCCATCGACCTAACGCCACCATGGCCATTAAACCATGGCCCCAGGTGCCATGCCCACAGGTTTCTTGAACACCTCCAGGGCTGGTGACACCACCACCTCCCTGAGCAGCCTGTTCCAGTGCCTGACCACTCTTCCAGCAAAGAAATTTTCCCTCATCTCCAACCCAAGCCTTCCCTGGCACAATTTCAGGTTGTTTCCTTTCATTCTACCACCTGATACTAGGGAGAAGAGACCTGCCCCCACCTCACTCCATCCTCCTGTAAGGGTATTGCAGAGACCAGTGAGGTCTCCTCTTCTCCAGAGCTGATCAACTCCATAGGCATGTGCCCAACACCACCAGATTTAATTTATCATCATATTTCTGAGCAAACAGTCAGGCATTAACCTAATACAAGGGAGCAGTGGAAGGATTTGTCTTCATCAACAGAATAAAATAAGCAGGTTTGAGATCCTCTCTTGGAAGGAAACATTTCTGCAATCTCAGTGCCAATCTCAGTGCCACAGGAAGGCTATTTAGGAGTTGACATGATGAGTTATTACAGGCTATTAGATGTTTTTTCCCTCTTTCTTTTGTTAGCTAAAGCCTGTGCTCAGAAGAAAAGCTGTGTGCCGAAACTTCCATCTGCACCTACACCAGCTAAAGATGGTCACAGGAGCGAAGGGTTGCTGGGTTTTATTGTGGGGAGGGGGAAGGGGAGAGGCAGAAAATGCTGCTCCAAAATCTCCATTTTTAACCATCTCTGACATTTGCAGTTTGACACAGACTACACCATATGAGAGATAGTAAAGCCTTTTCTACACAGCAATCTGTTGGAGATTACAGGAGAGGACTGTTCTGCTTTGTGCTGCTTGCAGGGTGTTTGTTCGCAACAACAGAAAAACTATTCCATCATGTTTTGAGTATTTCTCTGCTTCAGGGTAGAATTACAGAATCCCAGCATGGTAGGAACTAGACTTCAGGACTTCTGGAGATCACCCAGTCCAACCTTCCTGCTAGAGCAGGGGCACCCACAGCAGCTTGGTCAGGATCACAGTGGGCAGGTGGGGTTTGGAATCTCTGCAGAGAAGGAGACTCCACAACCTCTCTGGAGCAGCCTGTACCAGGGCTCCAGCATCCTCACGGCAAACAAGTGTTTCTTTCTGCTCAGATGGAACCTCCTGGGTTCCAGTTTGTGCTCATTGCCTCCTGTCCTGTCACTGGGCACCACTGACAAGAGTCTGGCCTCATCCTCTTGCCCCTCACAGGTCCTTTATCTCTTGCTGAGCATTGATCAGATCCCCTCTCAGGCTGCCCTTCTCCAGGCTCAACAGTGCCAGGTCTCTCAGCCTTTCCTCCTCACAGAGATGTTCCAGGCCTCAGCATCTTTGTGGCCTCCACTGGGCTGTCTGCAGTAGTTCCCTGCCTCTCTCTGGTGCCCTGCATGAACAATATGGCTAAATTTCTAATCACCTTGCTGGTGATGTGGTGACCTTTCAGCCTGTTCAGAGTCTAGTTGGGTTGGTTACAAGAGGGAATGGTGAACCTGGTGATGCTTATCTCCACTGATTAAGAGCTGTTTGGATGTGGATAAGAAGTTTTGGGGCAATTTCATCTCTACAGTCAAAAGAATAGAGAAAACAGAGTGGTTCAGCCTGTATTTGACTCAGGATAATGCCTATCCTGCCTGCAAGTGCAACTTGACCATCTATGGAAGAAATATGTTCTATTTAGCTTCAGACTTCTTCAGTTGCACCCAATACAGCAGGAATGAATCACTGACCCTAGAAAAATATCACTGATTTGATTAATTAGCACTTAAAAAGAGGAAAAAAAAAAACCCAAACCCCACAGCCCAACTCCTCAGCAAGGAAACTTTCAAAGGTTGCAAATGCTGCTGGTATTTCATTTGTCCTTTCATCAGCTGGAAGGCTGAGAAAATATCTGACATGGCTCTTATGGGAATGACTTGCCAATTCGTGCAGAGAAACCTCCAGTCAGGCCACCTTCAGAAATATTACTGCTCACAGATCAGAAGGGAGGCACATTTTATTTGCCTGAGTGGGATTTCTCTTGGAAAATTAACTACTACTCTCTTTTTTTAACTGAGAAAGCATGGGATCTGTTCAGGGCAGATAGTGTCCACTTGCCTGTTACTCGGAGACAGCTCTGAATCATCTTTCTCTACGTGCAACGAGATAAATCACACTGACACTTGTGTTGGTTTCATCCTTCAGCATAACACCTGCATGACAATGAAGGAAAGGCAAGTTCTGAAGTTCTCTGCAGGAGCTGCTCATGTAGTAGTATGTAGTATCAGAGCTGGGCAGCAGAGGAGTGCCCTCTGCTTCCCAAAGGAAAGAAGGGAGAGAGACTGATGGGGTGGGAAGGAAACTCAACCAGCTGGGGTGGAAAGAAAAACAATGCCATGGAATAGAGACACAGAGACACAAACCAACATGGAACCCAAGCCCTGATGGCAATGATTGCACCACTGGCACCACTGATGCTGGGGGCAGGCACTGGGCAAGTCCCAGACTGAACTCAGCAGCAGGTGGGATGCAGATTCAGGAGCTGGATTCTGAAACTGGATTCAGGAACACAGGGATGGGAATGGAGGGCAGAAGGGGCAGAGTCCTCCTGGGACCCTGGCCAAGGGAGAAGAGGCTTGGCTCCAGTGATCCCTCAGCTTTCTCCTGCAGATGCCACTCCTAGGCTGCAGTCCCTTGTTGGGCAGTTGAGGATCCCCTGCCCATGCCTCCCTGCAGCTGAAGCGCAAGGTGAGGCACAAGCTGTGGCAGTGGGAAGTCCCTATGCTGCCTTGCTACTGGAGGCATCTTGCTGGGAAGTTGTTCCCAGTTTCCTTTGTGAGTTGAGGAACTGAGGTTGGGTGATGGGCTCCAGATCAACTCTTTGGCTCTGAACAAGAGCTGAAATACCAGGAGCAGTGTCAGAAGTGCCAGCCAGCTGCTGGTTAGGTTGCCCTTTTTGAGAGCTGGTGAACCACTTGACTTAAATCTCTGAATCAGAGAATGATTTAGGGTTGGAAGGGACCTCAGCAATCATCAAGTCCTGTATGGGTAGGGACACTTACTAGATGGGATGTCTAAGTTGGGTTTGGTTGACCCATAGGTATGAGCTAGGGAAGGATGAACTGACCAGAACCATAACTGAGTGTGAGAAGTGTTCTCAGGTCAAATTCTGAACACTGGTATCTGTCATTCATGGTTTGAAAGGCACACAAGAGGTTTGGGATGAGGTGACACCTATGGACTTCACCTTCTGTCACTTGCTGAATTCAGTTTTCCAGACCTCCTGTCTCTGCCTGTAATTAAAAGGTGTAAAGGAGAAGAGGAGCTTTTGTGTTTCTTTCCCATCATAGAAAGAAATTCCTCACAGTGAGGGTGGTGAGACCCTGGAATAGGGTGCTCAGGGAAGTCATGGATGTCCCTTCCCTGGAGGTGTTCAAGGCCAGCTTGGATGAAGCCTTGAGCAACCTGGTCTAGCAGAAGGTGTCCCTGCCACTAGATGATCTTTAAGGTCCCTTCCAGCCCAGACTAGTCCATGAACTGCTGAGGTTGGAAGAGACCTTTGAGATCAATTCTAACCATTCACAATCCCACCACTGCTACTGAGCCACATCTCTCAGCACTCCATCCACAAGGCTTTCAGACCTGTCCAGAAGCCAATGGCTCCACCTCCCTGGGCAATCTGTTCCAGTGCCTGAGAACCCAATCCAGGAAGAAATTGCTCTTCCTGTCCAACCTGAACCTCCCTTGGCACAACTTGAAGGTGTCTTTATGGCCACGTTCTGCAGTCACTCAGAATTTAATCCCAGCAACAAATTCCACCGTGGAACAGATAAAACTGTGATGTTATTACACCTTTAATTAAATTAATTGCAGTATGCTAAGTGGTGATTAGCCAAGCACAGTTTAATTGGCTTGATGGTGTTGTGGCACAGGGAACAGCTCCCACCTCTGGGTCTTCCACATGTGAAGCAAATCAGCTTTGGGTTTTCTGTGGGTGAACTCTCCGTGAGCGTGTGGTGCCTGCAGGATGTTCTTTGATCCATGCTGTTCGTGTGTGATTGGATTAAAGCTGCTTTAATAGCTGCAGAAAGATCTGCTTGGGTGAAGGAGGAGAATTAAGGCTATGAGGAAGGAAATAATGAGCCTGATTTGACTTCAGACCCGTCACAAAAATCTGTTGTCTGCGTGGGACTGGATAAACTGGGCACTGCTGGTTTCTTCTGAGCATCATGCAGGAAAAGGGAAGGTTTGTTAAACTCCCCAGTTTATGCAGAGGTTGGTCATCTGTAGTTGCAGCACTGGTCAAGAAACACTTTGGTGCCTCTAGTTGCTGTGTGGGCTGCAGTTATCAACCCATGATGCCACCCGTTAGTCCTGTGGGCTTGGTGGAAGGTTCTCCTGCCTGGAGTGGAAGGATCAGGACAGGGATGGCTTTCACTTCCAGACCTCACTTCAAAAGTTACATAATACAAACCATTTCTTTGTGTTCCACCACTAGAGGTGCATTTCTGACTTGGATTAGCAATAGTGTGGGCAGCAGGACCAGGGCAGGGATTGTCCCCCCAGGACTGGGCACTGCTGAGGCTGCACCTTGACTCCTGGGTTCAGTTTTGTGCCCTCACTCCAAGAAGGTCATTGAGGGCTGAAGCAGGTCCAAAGAAGGGCTGGGAAAGGACCAAACAAAGGCTGGGAAAGGGATTGGAGCACAGGTCTGATGATGAGCAGCTGAGGGAACTGGGGTTGTTTAGCTTGGAGAAAAAGAGGCTGAGGGGAAACCTTCTGGTTCCCTACAATGCCCTGAAAGGAGGTTTGAGCTAGGTGGGGGTGGCCTCTTCTTGCAAGGACCAAGTGATAGGAGGAGACAAAAGAGCCTCAAGATGCACCATGGGATGTTTAGGTTGCATGTGAGGACAAATTTCTTCCCCGAAAGAGCTGTCAAGGTGTGGCCCAGGCTGCTCAGGGCAGTGGTGGATTCCCCATCCCCAGAAGGGTTTCAAAGCCATGGAGCTGTGGTGCCGAGGGCTGTGGTTTAGTGGTGCCCTGGTAGTGTTGGTTGGATTTGATGATCTTAAAGGTCTCTAAATGATTCTGTGATTAAAATGCCCTCTAAATTTGGAACCACTCCCCATGGCTCCCACCCATGTGCACCCAGCACATCCATGCATGTGAAGGAGCAGCCTGTGGCCATGGTGTCACTGCGTGGGGCACAGCTGGGCTCTCACCGGACTCTCGTGCTGCTTCCCTGGGACTCAGAGCCAGCTCCAACCCAAACCTGGCAGCAGCTCCCAGCACAGGCTTGTTGTCATCTGTTATGACTAGCAGCCTGATGGGATCTGATGATTTGGCAAATCTTCCTGGGAAGATCCCAACAGAAGCCTAAGCTGTTTAGGGTGGAAATGAGAGCAACATTTGGGTTTGGTTGTTGTCGTTGTCATTCTGGTTTAGTGGAACAGTTTTCCTGCTCTCAGCAGAGAGACAGGGTCAGAGAGAAACCACTTGTAGGACTCTCTGACTAATAACTTCTCCACTTCTGAACTCAACTTGCCAGCCTGAGATGGGCTGGTACAGACTTGGGCAGGGGTAGTGATCCGTGTTTGCAAGCTGCCTTCTGGAGCAGAGCGGTCTCCGAAGGCAGGGGTTTGTTTTCTGGAAATCAACAGCTGACATCTCTGGGAAAAGGGGCTCTACCACTGCCCAGGGCAGCCCAGGCCTTAACAACCCTTTGGGGGAAGAAATTGCTCCTCATGTCCAACCTAAGCTTCCCCTGGTGCAACTTCAGGCCCTTTCCTCCTGTCCTATTGCTTGTTAACTGGGAGAAGACCAACCTCCACCTGTCTCAAGCCTCCTTTCATGGAGCCTGAAGGCTTCCCCTCAGCCTCCTTTGCCCCAGGCTGAACAACCTCAGGGCCCTCAGCTGCTCCATTCCAAACCTGTTCTCCAGACCCTTCCCCAGCTTTGTTGCCCTTCTCTGGACCTGCTCCAACCCCTCAATGCCCCTCTTGGAGAGAGGGCCCAGGACTGAATCCAGAGCTAAAGGGTGGGGACAGACTCTTAGCGGTGCCCAATGACAGGACAAGGGGCAATGAGCACAAACTGCAACCCAGAGGAGAAACTTGCTTGGTGTGAGGGTGCTGGACTCCTGGAGCAGGCTGTCCAGGAGGTGGTGGAGTCTCTTCTGGAGAGATTGCAGCCCTGCCTGGCCATTGTGATGGTGGCTAATCTGCTGTGGGCATCCCTGCTTTAGCAGGAGAGTTGGACCTTTCCAACCCCTCCATGCTGGGATTTGCTGTAGAAAGTAGGACATTTCTAGGAAAACAAAGATTCCCTCAGGGGCTGGTTGTCTCCAGGAACTGCTGAGGGAAGAAGCAGTGCTAGGAAGTCTGTGTCACACTGGGGACATGTGGGTGATGTCTGGTGCCCTCGGGGAGCTTGGGTTGTCTCGTCGTGCAGCCCTGGCTGGACGGACACATGTCTTGTCTCAGTGAGTCACCCCTTAGTGCTTGCAGAGGAGCTTCAAAAGGGACTTAGTCATGCTGGGTCAGACTGTAGGGCTGTGGCATCTTTAAGTTGCAAGCTGGAAGTCAGACTGCATCGGGTCTGCTTTCTTTGGGGCTTCATCTGTGATTGGAGAGCTGAAGTCCTCACCTGTAGCTGTAGGGCAGCACAGATGTTACCACTAATGAACTGACAACACAAATAATGGGTAGAGAGCCTGGGAAGAGTAGGAAGGACCTGTACTTCTTCAAAGGCAGCAGTTGACTTTCAATTAGGAGGAATCTCAAGCTCCAGGAGAAGTTTGGATGGTCTCATAGAAGAAGCAGACATGCACTCACTTCTTCCCTTGCTGTCATCCTATATCAAGTCTCAGACTCCTTCTTTGCCTTTGAAGTCTCTGTAATGTCTCTGAGGTCTGGGCTTGGTAGCAGCCTGGTTTGTTGTTTGAGGAACATAGATAAAAGCCTTGTAATTAGAGAGAGAAGGCCAAGATGATTTCCCAGGTTCACAGAATCCACTGGGTTGGAAGGGATCCTCAAAGGTCATCTTGTCCAACCCACCCTGCAGCCAGCAGGGACATCTCCAACCAGAGCAAGCTGTACAGGGCCACAAAGTGTGATCTTGAATGTCTCCAGGGATGGGGCTTTAACCACATCTCTGTGGAAACCTGTTCCAGTGTCTCACCACTCTCAAGGTGAAGAAGTTCCTCCTCATGTCCAACCTAAATGCACCCTGCTCCAGTTTCAAACTCTCCTCCTACGACCACAGGCCCTTCTAAGCAGTCCCTCCTCAGCCTTTCTGTGAGTGCCCTTTGGGGGACACAGTCTCAAGCTGTACCAGGAGACGTTTAAGCTGGAGGTGAGGAGAAAGTTCTTCCCAGAGAGAGTTGTTAGCCATTGGAATGTGCTGCCCAGGGAGGTGGTGGAGTCACCATCCCTGGAGGTGTTCAAGAGGGGATTGGACGTGGCACTTGGTGCCATGGTTTAGTAGTCATGAGGTCTGTGGTGACAGGTTGGACTTGATGATCCTTGAGGTCTCTTCCTACCTTGATAATACTGTGGGTATTGGAATTCTGCTCCAAGGTCTCCCTGGAGCCTTCTGAAGAGCCCAAATTCCCTCAGCCTGTTCCCACAGGAGTGGTGCTCCAGCCTTTGGATCATCTTTGTGGTCCTTTCCCAGCCATCCTCCTGCATGCAGAGACCCCCAGAAGCAGCAGCAGCACAATCACGGAGCTACACAACTGCTGCTGCTGCTGCTCCAAGCACCATTAGACCCATCAGCACACCTTCATTTGGATGTCAGCTCTGCAGTTGGAGAGCAGCACTCAGCACCACGGCTGGGCAATTTGCTGTGATTGCTGGAGGAAGTGGTGCATGGGAAAGAAAGCTGCCTAATGACAATGGTGAGAGGGATCTGGAGATTAATCAAGCAGACCGCTGTGTTCTGCAGGAAGAGGGGAACTTCTTGAAAATCAAGAGCTTGGAAGACTTCCTAGGAGAGGAAATAACCCAGCTACAAACCTTGGCAGATTAGCTTGGGCTGTGAAGCACATACAGGCGAGTTTGGAGGGGTGGAGCCAAGTCAGTGGTTGGACTCAATGATCTTGGAGGCCTTTTCCATCCAAAACAATTCTGTGATTCTATGGGAGACATCAGCCCTGGTTCCATGGATGGATGCTGGCTCTGTGTTGCTGTTATCTGTGGTGGGCAGAGGAAAACTGGCTGCTCAGGGGAGTGTGGATCTGTTGGAGCAGGGCCAGAGGAGTCCACAGCAGTGATGGCATGGCTGGAAGCCCTCTGCTTTGAGAACAGGCTGAGAGTGTTGGGGTTATTCAGCCTGGAGAAGAGAAAGCTCCAGGGAGACCTTCTGGTGGCCTTTCAAGGTGCCAACCAGAAAGCTGGGGACAGGCTTTTGAGCAGGGCTTGTTGTGACAGGACAAAGGGTGATGGTTTGAAGTCAAAGAGGGGGAATCAGACTGTAGAGAAGGGAGAAATGTTTGACACTGAGAGTGGTGAGAGCCTGTCCCAGGTTGCCCAGAGAGATGGGAGATGCCCCATCCCTGGAACCATTGCAGGTCAGGTTGTTTGGAGCTGTGAGCAACCTGCTCTGGTTGCAGATGTCCCTGCTGACTGCAGTGGAAGTGGACCTTGAGCGGTCCCTTCCCACAGCAACCAGTCTGTGGTGGTATGTCCTCCCCTGTGGTGGCCCATCACAGCACATCTTGCTGTTCCAAAGCCATCAGTGAAGAGAGAATACAGATATATATATATTTATTTTTTTTAAGCCTGCTTTTATGGGTGTTCAACAAACAATAATCAGAGCAATCAGAGTTTCAAGTACTGTCAAATTATTTCTGGAAGATGAAAGCATGAAATGTTCTCTGCTTCTGGCAGATTTTGCTACAGAAATGGAACAAACTGGTGAGTTTGATAACACATTAATGTTACTGGCTTGAAGTGGAGCTGTGTGGAATGCTACTTCCCCTGCCACTCAATGGGTGGGATTTCTTTTTCTGCTTGGTGGACATGTTGAGGGGCTGCTTGGTGGACATGTTGAGGGGCTGCTATCCCATTTTTGCCATGATCAGGCTCCACTCTTAGCTAATGGAACTCTTGAATGCTCCCAGCAGTGTATCAGGAACAGTGTGGCCAGCAGGAGCAGGGAAGTCATTCTGCCCCTGTACAGTGCACTGGTTAGGCTGCACCTCGAGTCCTGTGTCCAATTCTGGGCCCCTCAAGTAGGCAGGATGTTGAGTTGCTGGAAGGTGTCCAGTGAAGGGCAACAAAGCTGGGGAGGGGTCTGGAGCACAGCCCTGTGAGGAGAGGCTGAGGGAGCTGGGGTTGCTTAGCCTGGAGAAGAGGAGGCTCAGGGCAGACCTTCTTGCTGTCTGCAACTACCTGAAGGGAGGTTGTATCCAGGTGGGGTTGGTCTCTTCTCCCAGGCAACCAGCACCAGAACAAGAGGACACAGTCTCAAGCTGTGCCAGGGGAGGTTTAGGCTGGAGGTTAGGAAGAAGTTCTTCATGGAGAGAGTGATTGCCCATTGGAATGTGCTGCCCAGGGAGGTGGTGGAGTCACCATCCCTGGAGGTGTTTAGGAGGAGACTGGATGGGGTGCTTGGTGCCATGGTTTAGTTGATTAGGTGGTGTTGGATGATGGTTGGACTCGATGATCTCGAAGGTCTCTTCGAACCTGGTTTATTCTATTCTATCACCATCTGAACACAGAAATATTTGAGTCTGGGCTTTATTTTTTTCCAGAGAAACACAGAATTGTTTTGGTTGCAAAATACCTCTAAGATCATGGAGTTCAACCATGGCCTTTAAACCACATCCCCAAGTGTCATGTCCGCACACTTTTCTGAGCACCTCCAGGGATGGTGACTCTCTACCTCCTTCCTGGGCAGCCTGTTGCAATGCTTGATCATCCACTTCCAAACCCACTGCCATGGACAGGGACACCTTCCACTAGATCAGGTTGCTCAAGACCCCATCCAACCTGGCCTTGAACACCTCTCAGGAGGGGGTATCCACAACCTCCCTAGGCAACCTATTCTAGTATCTCACCAGTCTCACTGCAAAGAATTTCCTCCTAATCTCCACTCTAAATCTTTCCTCTTCCACCTCAGTCATTGCCTCTCATCCTAAGATGATTTTGGAGGTCTCTTCCAACCTCAACAATTCTATAATTTATTAGTAGTAGTGCAGGTGCTCCTGCCTCTAAATTTCTTCCTAATCTCCAGCCTAAATCTCTTCCACCTCAAAGCCGTTCCCCCTCATCCTATCGGTTTCCCCTTAAAGACCCCATGACGACCTTGGCAATGACTTAAGAAACCACCAGAAACACCCCCCCCACACACACCCTCCCAATGAATCCAAAAGCCTGTGATGAGCTCAGGGACCTGCTCCCCTCTACTTTTAGGAGGAGTCATGACAAGAGACACGCAGAACTCAATTACCAAGAAGCAATGGCATGGAAGATGTAATTGCCATCTACCAGCAGGACCCTCTTGAATTGATTACTTTTTCCCTTTAGGAGCTTGCTTGGCAGTGGAGCTTTGCTTTCATTAATGTGCTGCTTTTTCTTTCCCTTTTCATCTGCTCAAAAATACCCTAAAAAGAAACTTAGAGTTGGGGGTGGGTTTTGTGGTGGCTTTTTTTATTCTTCTTTTTTCCCCTCCCCGTCTCTAGCAGAACAACAGCAGTTGCTTGGGCTAGTTTTAAATTAAACAGAGCAGTGCAATTCTCTAATAATAAGAGAGGAATTCAGACATTATTAGTCTCCTCTAAAGCCCAAGCCTGAAGCAGAAAGTTCTCCCCACCTCCAGCTGCCCTTTTGCAGAAGAATCACAGTCTGACAGCATCCCAGCATGGTGAGGGGCTGGAAGTGACCTCTGGAAATCATCTAGTCCAAAGCTTCTGGTAAAGCAGGGGCACCCACAGCAGCTTGCCCAGCATCACAGTGAACAGGCAGGGGTTTGGAATCTCTCCAGAGAAGGAGACTCCACAGCCTCTCTGGGCAGCCTGATCCAGGGCTCCAGCACCCTCACGCCAACCAAGTTCTTTCTGTTCAGATGGAACCTCCTGGGTTCTGGTTTGTGCCCATTGCCCCTTGTCCTGTCACTGGGCACCACTGACATGAGTCTGGCCTCATCCTCTTGCCCCCCACAGGCCTTTTAGCTCTTGCTAAGCACTGATCAGATCCCCTCTCAGCCTTTCTTCTCCAGGCTCAACAGCCCCAGGGTTCTCAGCCTTTCCTCCTCACATTGATGCTCCAGGCCCCTCAGCCTCTTTGTAGCCTCCCCTGGACTCTCTCCAGTAGTTCCCCATCTCTTGAACTGTGGAGCCCAGAACTGTGGACTGCAGCTGTGGCCTCAGCAGGGCAGAGAAGAGGGAAAGGAGAACCTCCTCTTCATGCACCTGTATTATGACAGATAAGGCAGAATGAACAGAGAGTGGGAGAAATCAATCAGGCAGCTACTGCTGTGAACTATTCTGCCCAGAGAGGCTGGCGAGTCTCATTCTCTGGAGGGATTCCAAATGCACCTGGGCATTGTGTTACTGGGCAGCCTGCTGGTGGGTGACCCTGCTTCAGTAGCAAAGCTGGACTGGATGATTCCCAGAGGGCCTTTCCACCCCCACCACGCTTGGACCCTGTGCATTTCATTCGCTCTGAGCTCGCTGCGAAGCTGTGTTAGGCAGTCAGGTTGTGAGCCCCTCCAAACCAGGGGCTGCATCTCATTAGGAAGATGTCTCTCTGGTGATCTCAAACACACTCCTGTTTGGCTCATCTTGCAAGGCTCCATCTCTGGAGCAGCTTTGCCGCTTTCTGCACCTGACAGCTGACTTTGGCATCTGCAGTGAACCCATCTGTAAAGGAAGCCAAGTGGAGAAGGTTCTTGATGTCAGCTCATAGCCCGTAGAAAGGCTCATTAAGAGCTGAGCCGCTCCGTGGGCCGCTTTCAGAGCAGAAGTTCTCGCACAAGTGAGGTCGTTACTCGACAAAATGATTTCCTCCAGCAGCAAACAAAACGTGAGTCAGGCTTCTGCGATGAATGACATGTGGGGAAGAAGCATCAGTTGGGAACATAGCCTTAAAGCAGCAATGCATCCATCCCTGACCATAGCAGGGTGGCCCTTTGTGGCGCTCTCTTTCCTTGCAGCATGGCATAGAGAGGAGAAAGCAGGAGCCGAGGGGAAATCTCTAGCTGTGATGATGGGAAGAAAGCAAGAGAGAAAATAATGCTTGCCTCTGTCCCCTGCTAGTTCCTTTTAACACTAGAGGTCTTGTCCTCTTCAGCTGAGGAGGACATAAATAAGTCATGATGCTGCTAATGCTCAACCTACAGACAGAACTTCACAGCTTAGAGAGGTCTCTAGAGAGACCAGAGCATGGATTTACCTACTGCAGACAGTGGTGAAATATCAGCCCTTGAGAGGGTTTTTTTTTGGTTTGTTTTTTTTTCTTTTTTCTTTTCTTTGTGTGTGATTTTTATTGACCACATTGTCAGGGCAGTAAAGAGGGAGGATGAACTCCAAAGGCTGGCTGAGAAACAGCAACACCATAACAACCCACAAATGTCTTTTGAAGGTTTTGAAGTCAGTGGAATCGGCCAAACCACCTCAGAGGAGGGGAAAACAGACTTGAAACCCAAAGTTCAAAGCAGCCTGACCAAACCACTGAGGCTGGGAAGGAAAGGAGAGGCACTCAGAGGAACACATTAGCTGTGGGGTGTGGGATGGTCTCCTACAGGCTGGTCTGGAGTGGTCACTGGTAGTGTTTCCTAGGGTCAGTGCTGGGGCCAGTTCTCTTTAATGTCACTGACCTGGATGAGGGAAATGAGGGCACCCTCAGGCATTTTGCAGATGGCACTGAACTGGGTGGTAGCACTGATCTGCTGGAGGGTAGGAAGGCTCTGCAGAGGGATCTGGCCAGGCTGGATCAATGGGTCAAGGCCAAGTGCTGTACCCATGAAGACTCCAGGCTTGGGGCCTATACTGCACAGTATAAAAAGACATGTGGTGCTGTTTGGCAGCTGGCAGATGATGAGCCAGCATCTGTTCAGGTGCCCAAGAATGGCACCAGTGTCCTGGTCTGGATCAGGGATATGGTGGCTGTCAGGAGCAGGGCAGGGATTGATCACCTGTACCAGCACTGGTGAGGCAGCACCTTGAGTCCTTGGTTCAGTTTCAGGCCCCTCACTACAAGAAGGATCTTGAGGGGCTGCAGGAGGACCAGAGAAGGGCAATGAAGCTGGTGATGGGTCTGGAGAACAGATGTGCTGAGGTGAGGCTGAGGGACCTGGGGTTGTTCAGTCTTGAGAAAAGGAGGCTGAGGGGAGACCTGGCTCTCTACTACTCCCTGAAAGGAGATTGGAGCTAGGTGGGGGTTGGCCTCTTCTCCCCAAAGAAGAAGTGACAGGAGAGGAGGAGATGGCCTGCAATTGTGCCAGGAGAGGCTTAGGTTGGACTAGAGTTAAAAAATTCTCTCCTGGAAGAGTGGTCAGGCATTGAAACAGGCTGCCCAGGGAGGTGGTGGAGTTGCCATCACTGGAGCTGTTCAAGAAATCCGTGGACAAGGTACTGTGGGACATGGTTTAATAGTCAGGTGGTGTTAGGTTCATTGTTGGACTTAATGATCTTAGAGGTCTTTTCCAAGTGAAACAATTCTATGATTTTCCTGATTTCCACACTTGGTTCCTGAAATGGCTTGGAAGATAAGTGTGTGATTTTGTATGCTGTCCCCACCACTGAAGCAAGAATAGCAGTGATGTTATTGAAGAGCAACAATCCAGGAAGAGAAATAATTAGGTACCAAAAGTGTCTTGAAGTTGCTACAAAGAGGATGGAGCTCATAAAAGTGTAATTACTGGGCTGATAAAGAGATGTTTTGCACTTCCAATGAGCTTCGACACCATGGGGAGGTAAAACACCTCATTAAGATGATATTCAAGGCCAGACTGCATGAGGCCTTGAGCAACCTGGTCTGGTGAAATGTGTCCCTGCCCATGGCAGGGGGTTGGGACTCGATGATCTTTAATGTTGCTTTCAACCCACACCACTCTATGAGTCCATGCTGTAAGAAGCCAGACTCATGCGTTGTACCTTGGGATGATGTGCAAGAATAAAGGTGGTCATGAGGAGACCCAAGTGCCTCCAACCCACCCTCCCTCCACTCCTCTATTTGAAAGAACCCAAGTTCAGCTCAACCAACTGTCTCAGAAGCTGCCTTTGCAACCAGGCCTGCCAAGCAACTGGTGAAGATAATGTGTGGGCTGATGATAATTAGGTGCCTCAGGAAACGTCTGTCCTTGGCATGAAACATTGCCTCCTCTCCACCAACGGCTGTGGTGCGTGTTGTGCACAACAGTAGTGCGGTGGGTGGGTGCAGCACCTCTCCAACGCACCCACTCGGCACCCAGAACGCGGCTGTGGGGCGTCATGTCTGCAGACGGAAGCCTCCTCGGCTGGTGGGTGACACGGTCACCCTTTGAGGACCAGTGGTCACACTGTGTGCTGGAGACAGCAGCTCCAAGACAGGAAAAAAAAACCCAACCCCTGTGTCCTGGTGGTAGTTTGGAAGGTGTTCTGCAAGAATGTTTGCAGCCGGTTTGAGGACTTCCAAGGAGACATGATGAATGTTTCCAGCCCACTGTCAAGCTGACCACGCTTGTTCTCAGTGTTACCTGCACTTCACTGCTGCAGACATGGGTGCGCTAGTGGGTGGGAAGCTGGGCATAAGATGGCACCAGGAGACCCTAGACCAGACCCAGCCATATGCTGGACTGATCCCCAGCAGTGTTGGTAGCAAGCGGAGGGAGGGGATTCTGTGCCTCTGCTGTGCTCTGTGGAGACCCCACCTGCAGTACTGGGACCGGCTCTGGAGGAGAGACATGGACCTCCCATCAGAGCCAGTCAGTAATACCTAGCAGGAGTATCTGTCATGGAAAGCCCCTTGAGTCCTTCTAGAGCATGTGACCCAGCACGGGGTCACAATGTTTGCACCAGCAATGCTTTTGTTCAAAAGGGGATGACCATACATGGCTGGGAGGAGGTATCTCCCTTGGATATGCTCCATGACATTAGGAAGAACCTCCCTTCACTTCACAGAAGGCAGCTCTTGCACTTCTAACTGTTACAAACAGATACAGGTCTGACCCTGCATCAGGAAATAAAACAGATGATGGAAGCTTCACCTCTGGTGGCTTTCAACCATCCCCATCCTCTTTGACTGGAAGTAGAAGGGAGATGGATGGATGCATGTCATCACTTCCATAAAGGAAGATTTGTCAAAGCTTCAGATGAGCTGCACAGGAGAATCAGAATAGCATCTGGGATTCTGCTGCCTTGAATGCAAGAAGTGGGGACCATCAGTCCTCATGCCACAGGCTGTGTGCTGGTCACTGGCTGGACTCAGAAGTTCTGTAGATGGTGTTGTGCAATGAGGTGCAGAGTGGGTCTCTTTGATGTGTTCTGAGATATGTGTTCTTGATTGCTGCTGAAAACCAGTGACTAACGCAGCAGACAAGGAGTGACCCAAGGAACAGACTATTAGTCAGTATTGGTATGAGAGAACATGCTGAGCTCCAAAGAGTGGTGGAATTCCACATGTAGATCACAGGATCGCAGAAGGGACCTCAAGGATCATCTACTTCCAAGCCCCCTGCCATGAGCAGGGACACCTCACACTAGATCAGGTTGCTTAGAGCCACATCAGGCCCACATCAGGCCTGGCCTTAAAAACCTCCAGGAATGGGGCCTCTAGGACCTCTACATGTTCTCCTCCCCCTCTACTCTGCCACAGTGAGATCACAGCTGCAGTTCTGGGTCCAGTTCTGGGCTCCCCAGTTCAAGAGAGACAGGGAACTTCTGGAGAGAGTCCAGTGGAGGCTACAAAAATGCTGAGAGGATTGGAGCATCTCTGTGAGGAGGAAAGGCTGAGAGACCTGGGGCTGTTTAGCTTGAGTTGGAAGAGACTTTAAAGATCATCTAGTTCAAACTCCCTGCCATGGGCAGGGACACCTTCCAGTAGACCTCAGCCAGCCTGCTCTTAAATGCTTCCAGGGCTGACGCATCCACAATCTCCCTGGACAACCTGTTTCAGTGTTCCACCATCCTCATAATAAAGAACTTCTTAATGTCCAATCTTAAACCTACCCTGCTCTAGTTTCAAACCATTGCCCCTTATCCTATCACCACAAGCCCTTATAAAAAGTCCCTCTCTAGCTCTTCTGTAGCCCCCTTCAGGTAGCGAGCGGAAGGCTGCTCTAAGGTCTCCCTGGAGCCTTTCCTTCTGCAGGCTGAACAGCCCCCTCTCCTTCAGCCTGTCCTTGTAGAAGTGCACCAGCCCTCTGATCATCTTTATGGCCTCCTCTGGCCCCTCTCTGTGTGAATCCACGATCCACAGTGCTCTGGCACTCTGGGAGGTGATGATTTACAAACTCAGCAGGAGCTTTGCCTTTTCTTACTGTGCAGCATTTGCTGTGCTCTGATGGAGAGCTGGATCTGGTGGGTTGGCAGGGAAACAAGCAGTGATTTGAAGCCATCAAGCTGAAGCATTCACATGTTCCCTGAACTCAGGCTCAGACCTTTTCACCATCATTCATGCCTTTCATTTTTTGCTGGAGAAGCTGCAATGCCATCAGCAGCTACAATGCCATCAGCAGCTACAAGAGGCTTGCTCAGCTCCTCTCTTCTCTCAGCCGTGGAGAACAGGAAGAAGGCAGGAGAAACAAGCCCACAGGTCATATTCTTCACTGAAAGAGTGGTCAGGCATTTGAACAGGCTGCCAAGGAGGTGGTGGAGTCACCATCCCTGGAGGTGTTCAAGAAATGTGTGCATGTAGCACTCTAGGATGTGGTTTAATGGCTGTGGGTGTCTTAGGCTGATGGGTGGACTCGATGACCTTTTTCAACCAAAATAATTCTGTGATTCTATAAGCTGCTTGCCCTATCAAGAAGGCTGAAACCAGGACCACCTGAGTTGGGCTGGAGTACAGAACTGCTCTTGAGCATCTGCAGAGGGTGGTGCTTGTTTCCCTCAAATCCTTACACCGAGTGTGATGGCCCACTCCTAATTGCTACAGCTTACCTGGGAGCCAGAGTGGTGAGACTGCATCTGGAGAATTGTGTCCATTTCTGGGCTCCCCAGTTCAAGAGGGATAGGGAACTATTGGAGAGGGTTGAGTGGAGGCTATGAGGATGATGAAGGGACTGAAACATATGTCTGAGGAAAGGCTGAGAGACCTGGGATGCTGAGCATGGAAAAGAGCAGCCTGAGAGGGGATCTCATTAATGTCTATAAATAGCTGAAGGGTGGAGGGCAGTGAGAAGGGGGCAGGCTCTTTTCAATGGTGGCCTGGGACAACGGACACAAACTGGAACACAGGAACTTCTACCTCCCCGTGAGGGGAAACTTTAGTGTGAGGGTGCTGGAGGCCTGGAGCTGGCTGCCCAAAGAGGTGGTGGAGTTTCCGTCGTTGGAGACTTTCAAGACCCCTCTGGATGTCTTCTTGTGTGACCTGCTCCAGGTGATCCTGCTCTGGCAGGGGAGTTGGACTTCATGATCACTAGAGCTCCAGTCCAACCCCTACCATTCTGTGATTCCATAACAGATTAATGAGGAGCCACCAATGGCTTTTTCCATTGCCCAGCAGGAGTGGAGGGCAGGCTTGGATGTGTGGTTGGGGTATTGGTGGTGCCCTAGCAGTGGGACTCTTCGCATGTTCTCAGTGGCAGCACCCACAGAGGTCAGTGCTGCGCTGAAGACCTGCTTCCCAAACTGCTAGCAGCAGGAGTGGTCCTAGGCTTGTCTCCTTTGGCCTCTGAGCGGATTTTGGCTGTTTCTATGCAATACAGAACAAGATTTTAATTTGAGGGGGTGGCCTTGGGATACCTGTGGCCTCTGGCCCTGCTCAAACAGGTCTATGTCTGTTGTGCTAAGGATTCTAGAGCTGGCCCCAGCTTTGCAGGTAGCGGAATGGAGTAGAGGGACAGAATTATCTCCTTCCACCTGCTGCCCACCCTGCTGGGGATCAGCCCAGGATCAAACACTTGGTCACAGGCAATGGTTCCTCAGAGAGATTCCAAGCCCACATGGACAGCGTGATCCTGGGCAAGCTGCTGTGGGTGACCCTGCTTTAGCAGGGGGCATTGGACTGGATGATCTCCAGAGGTTCCTTCCAGCCCCCATGCCTCATTTCCAATCCAAACGACGCCACCAAACTGCTTTTTCTCCCTCGAGGACTGGCTCTGACCCCGGGGCTTCCCCAGCTCCTTCAGCAGATGGCCCCAGCCGGGGGAGGGGGCGGCCCAAGCGCATCCCCCGCCCTTCCTCTTCCCCCCTCCCCGCAGCGGGCGGAGCTTTACCGGCGGGGAACCGCGAGTTTCACTCCGTGGCAGCGGCGGTGGCGGAGCGGGTTGGGAGCCACCGGGCCCCGCCGGGCCACCTTCTTGCCATGTAGGATGCTGCCGGCTCCCCCAGCCCAGCGCCCGCATCCCCTTCTCTGGACACCCCCCGCGGCCGAGCCCCCGCCGCCGCCTTGGGCCTGGGTGCTGCCGGCAGCCGCGGGGTTGCTGAGGGTCGGCGGCACTGCCGGGGCTCCCCCCCCACCACCGCCGCCTCCGCCGCCGCCGCCGCTGCTGCTCCCGCCGCCGCCCGCGCCACCCCCGCCCGCCGCCGCCCTGCTGCGGGCAGCCCCGGGCTGGCGCGTCCCCTGCGAGCCGCTGCTGCCGCTACTCGCGGCCGCCGAACAGCACCCGGCAGCCCTCCTGCACGGGCAGGTAACGGCGGCTCCCACCCTACCGGGCTCGGTAGCATTCGGTGTTTGTTTGTTGCTTGTTTTTGTTTGTTTGTTTGTTGTCTTTTTGGGGGGGAGGAGGTGGGGACGGGCTGCGGGGATAAGTTTCCTGTTGCCGTTGTCCAGAGATAGATTGTCGCCGTGCCCAGGGATGAAGCGTCTCACCGGGCACGGCGGGACTGATGGTGGGGAAACGGCAGAACGGTTCCCCCGTGGTCGGTTATCGGGGAGCTCTGCCCGGTGCGGGGTTTGGTGAGTGCCGGTGCGCAGCCCTGCTCCCTGCTGCTGTACGATACGAACAGGGGCACCGGCTAGAGGGGTCCCCGAGGAGGCTACTGGAGGGGTCAGCCCCGTTGGGAGCTACCGGAGCGCTCTTCTGGCTGACTTGGGGCGGAGTGTGGTGGATGCAGCCCCGCTCCTTGCTGCTGTGCGGTACGAGGCGGAGGGCACCGGCTAGATGGGTACCCGTGGAGAATACTGGAGGGATTCAGCTCCGTGAAGGGAGTATTGTAGGGGCTCAACTCTGTGAGGTAGGGTACCGGCGTTTCAGCCCCGTTGGGAGCTACCGGAGGGCTCTTTTTGGTGACCCGGTGCGGAGTGGGGTGGATGCAGCCCTGCTCCTTGCCGCTGTATGGTGCGGGGGGGGCGGACAGCGGCTGGATGGGTGCCCATGGGGGGGGAAGGGGGAACGATATCTGAGGGGTTCAGCCCCGTGCGAGGGGGAGAGTACCGGCGAGGGTCAGCTCCTTGAGGTAGGATACCGGCGGGCTCAGCCCCGTTGGGAGCTACCGGGAGGTTCCAGCCGCCGGCCCGGTGCGGAGTGTGGTGGATGCAGCCCCGTTCCCCGCTGCTGTACAGTACGAGATGCGGGGCAGAGGCTGGATGGGTCCCCGGGCGGGGGGGGTACCGGAGGGGTTCATCCCCTTTAGGAGCTACCGGGCGATTCCACCCGCCGGCCCTGTGCGTAATGCGTTGGACGCAGCTCCGCTCCCCGCTGCAGTTGGGTACAACGGATCCCGGAGCTTCCACCCGTTTTAGCCACCTGCAGAGGTTGGGTTTTTCTTTCCCGGTGGGAGAAGGGCTGGGAGAGGGTCTGCCAGGCTCCATCACCCAGTAACTGGCAGCTGCGGGGTGCATTTGCTGCAGGAGAAGGGTCCGGGTAAGGAGAAGCGCTCCAGCAGTGCTCCAGCCCTGTGTAGCAGCCGGGGGTTGGGCTGAATTTTCATCTA
Source organism: Colaptes auratus (assembly GCA_015227895.2). Taxonomy (NCBI): domain Eukaryota; kingdom Metazoa; phylum Chordata; class Aves; order Piciformes; family Picidae; genus Colaptes; species Colaptes auratus. Next base: position 39,662,980 of record CM026886.1, on the reverse strand, counting down.
GCCTAAAGTTTAGAGTTGTGTCAGTGGAGCTAGGCTGGCTTCCCCTAATGACTATGTTCATTATCCGTGGCTGCAGGGCACAGCAGGTTTTGGTGGTGTTTGTCTTGTTAGAGGGGGACTGTCAGGAGCTGCACTCCCCAGTTTTGGTCTTGTCTTCATATTTTCCCTTCATTCTTGTATAAAACACCCCTGAGATGTGAGTGCTGTAGTAGCTGCTAGGCTTCATGTGAAGACTTCCAGCTTTTTCTAGCACAAGCATCTCTGGTGGCTTGGGAGCAGCGTGGGAGAAAGAAAATGGCTAGTTCTGGGTCTAATGAAACTCTGCCATCAATTATTCCCCGACATCAGACCAGTTAACTAAGCTGCAGAACTGGGTGTCCTGTGGGAACCCACCTCATGAGCGGATTTCAACCAAGAGAAATTCCCTTTCCCACATTTCCTTTAGTTCTTGTTCCCCTTGAGTGCTTTGAAACCCATGTTCTAGTGATGCTTGTGTTTTGTACGTGAAATTCTGAGTAAGCAGAGATAGAAACCCAACAAACCCAACACCTTGTCTGGCCACTAGCAGTCGTCAGCCAAGTGCTGATTTTTGTGGCCCAGCCCCTGATTTGGGGTTTTCTGAAGCAGTTTGTCACGTCCCTCTACTCTGCTCTGATGAGACACCTCCCAGAGCTTTGTGTCCAGTTCTGGTACCCCCAGCATAAGAAGGATATGGAGCTGCTGGAGTGATCCAGAGGAGGCCATGAAGATCATCAGAGTACCTCCCCTTATGTAGACAGGCTGAGAGAGTTGAGGCTGTTCAGCCTGAAGAAGAGAAGGCTCCAGGGAGACCTTAAAGCAGTCTTCCAGTACCTAAAGGGGTCTACAGGAGATCTGGGGAGGGATGTTTAACAAAAGTTTGTAGTGATAGGATGAGGGGCAATGGCTTTGAGCTGGAAGAGGGGAGGTTTAGACTGGAGATTAGGGAGAAATTCTTTACAGTGAGGGTGGTGAGACACTGAAATAGGTTGCCCAGGGAAGTTGCAGATGTTCCCTCTCTGGAGGTGTTGAAGGCCAGGATGGATGAGGCTTTGGTCAGCCTGGTCTAGTGGAAGGTGTCCCTGCCTGTGGGAGGGGGTTTGAACTTTAAGGTCTCTCCCAATCCAACCCATTCTATGATTTTATGTCAGACCCATCTGTCACTCGTCGTGTGGTGCTTGAAGAAACACTGCATAGCTGTTGGAGCAAGATGCGCTTGAAATTATCCCTGCTCATCTTTCACATGATTAGGAGTTGATGAAAAGCATCATTTTAGTGAGGCTAAACCCCTGTTTTCCTCCCTGCCAGTGGATATTCGGGGCTCACTCTCCGGTCATTGGATTTTCACCTTCCTCGAACGTGGAGTTCGTTCCTGTCTTTCCACCCGTGTACGCCTCCACAGTTCCACCCCACCCTGGGAAAAACTGGATTGATAAGAGGCTGCCCAGCTGCAAAGTGAGTCTGGGCTTGGTGTGCTGGGGTATTTTTAAGGCTGCAGTGTGTAAACGTCCTGGGCTTGGAGTTGTGGAGGGGTTTGTCAGGCAGAACCTTTTAGGGATGATGGGGTGTTGGAAGAGGGGGTTCAAGGAGGAGGCTTCTTCGAAGCTTAGACATCTTCACCTCTCTGAAGTTTTAAAATATCTTTAGCATTAATCTTTGTTACATTGCATTGAAAGCTTTAATTTTGCTCTGGGCTGTGATTATGAGTTTCTGTTTTCCCTTTCTTTTTGATTCTCCCACTGTTTTTCCCTAGGAAGCAGTGTAGTGGTGGCATCACCACGGGTACTTCCACATCTCCAGTCCAGGGTGTCCCCTGTGGTCCTACACCCTTGCCCTGCCCACAATTACCTCTGCTTAAGTAGCTGTATAATGAAACAACGGCTTTGTGACTTTGTTCCTTCTTCTCTCTCCTCTCCATCTCTTCCCATCCCAAAGTCCAAAGGACAGCTGGGCTTGCTCTGGAGTCGCTGTGTCTGGGATATGGTTGCCTTCAGCTATTCTTCTCATTTTGTGATGCTGCATCAGCTGATTAGTTGTGTTAAAAGCCAATTAATTTTTAAATAGTCATCTAGACTCAGCCTACAGCCCTGATGGAGCAGAAATCAATCTAATGTTGCAAGTTTACCCTCAAATTGAGATATTTACCTGTACTGCTCGATTCAAAGAGGCTTCATTCTCCCTCTCATTTCTGAGGTTTGTATCTCCAACCTTGACCCTCTTTTCTTTCTTGCTCTTGGACAGATATACTTGAATAATGCCTTTGCTCTGGACTCGGTGTGGATACATCCTGAGGAGTCAAGGCTCTTCCAGGGCAGTGAGAAGCCTCTCTTAATGACAAACCACGTAGCCATGGCTATAGCCAGGCCAGCTGCTGCCTCCAGGCCTCTTCCCACTGTGGTGTTGGCACCTCAGCTGATACCAGGTCAGTAGGACATGAATAATTAAGTACTTTGTTTCTTTAAGTCTATTTCCTAGTGATGCCTAAGTCTTTCTCTAAGGTAAGGGAGCTGTTCCTTTCAGCTGGAAATAGTCTTGCTTGATCTGAACCTTGATGGCAGAGCATGTTTCATCCTCTAAACCACACGGCTCAGTGCTGCGGGCAGTTCTCTTTAATATCTTTATCAGTGATCTGAATGAAGGAATTGAGGGCACCCTCAGTCAGTATGCAGATGACACTAAATTGGGTGGGGGTGTTGAACTGCTGGAGAGTAGGAAGGCTCTGAAGGGAGATCTGGGCAGGCTGGATTGATGGGCCAAGGCCAGTGGGCTGAGGTTCGCCAAGGCCAAGCGCTGGGTGCTGCACTTGGGTCACAGCAACCCCCTACAATGCTCCAGGCTTGGGGCAGAGTGCCTGGAAACTGTCCGTCAGGAAAGGACCTGGGGGTGTTGGTCCACAATGGGTAAATATGAGCCAGCAGTGTGCCCAGGTGTCCAAGAAGGCCACCAGCATCCTGGTTGGATCAGCAATTGTTTGGCCAGCAGGACCAGGGCAGTGATTGCCCCCTGTGCGGGGCAGTGGTGAGCCACACCTTGAATCCTGGGGTCAGCTTTGGGCCCCTCGCTCCAAGAAGGACATTGAGGAGCTGGAGCAGGTCCAGGTCCAGAGAAGGGCAACAAAGGTGGTGAAGGGTCTGGAGAAGTGAGGAGCACCTGAAGGGAAATGGGATTGTTCAACCTGGATAAAAGGAGGCTGAGGGGAGACCTTCTGGCTCTCTACAACTCTGTGAAAGGAGATTGGAGCTTGGAAGAGGCTGCCCAGGGCAACGGTGAAGTCCCCATCCCTCAAAGAGGCTCCAAGGCGTGTAGATGTGGTGCTGGGGAGCGTGGTTTAGCGGTGACCTGGCAGTGCTGGGTTAACAGCTGGACTCGATGATCTTTAATGTTTTCCAGCCTAAACGATTCTCCGATTCTCTGATCTCATTAAGGCTCAGTTATGCACAGCAATATTTGTGAAATAAATTCCATTAATCTGCACAGCTCAGCTCTGTCACAGCAGCTTCCAGCAGGGCTGAGCCTTGGACTTGAAAAAAAGAACAGAAAAAATCCATGGCAGTGAAGCTGAGGCTCTCTTGTTTTGTTGCTGCTGCTGCTGCTGCAGCAGTGGTTTAAAAGAGAGGTTGTGTCAGGGAAAAGGGTAAGAAATAAAGCAGTGCTGACGCTGAGAGCGATAATTTCTGCTTCTCCATTCAGAAGTGGAATAGTCTTCATGGTTTGCTGTCAACCGTTTCTTTCTCTCTTGGATTGAAGGTCTGTTTGGTTGACAGCAGAGCCCCTCTTACCTTTTCTTTCCCCTCTGAAGTGCCTCTTGTTTTGCAGCTGTAAAGCTTTTCCTTTGTTTCGCTGTTGATGCAGAGATGGAGTGAGCGAGCTGGAGGAGCTCCTGCCTGCCCGGCTTCGTTTGTCAGCCAGCTTAATTAGCAGTGAATATTGCTCTGTGTTGAACCACTCGAGGTGGTTGGGTGTCGTGATGTTGCAGCAAGCCATGGGTGTGAGCTGCTTTCTCCACCTGCGAGGGTGGCCTGATGGTCAGCAGCAGCAAACGTGGGGTGCCCCTGGCACAACCCCATGATGTCCCTGTCTTCCTTCTGGGTTGTTGTGGGGAGCAGCTGAGTTCTGCTTCTGGACAGGGATGCCTTGTCCAGATGAGGTTTTAGGGACAGGCATGATGATGTGGGAATTGTCCTGTGCAGGGGAGCCCAAGCCCAGTGTTTGTTACTATATCCCAGAATCCCAGGCTGGTTGGGGTTGGAAGGGACCTCTGGAGATAATCTAGTCCATCCCCACTGCTAAAGCAGGGGCACCCACAGCAGCTTGCCCAGGATCACAATGGCCAGATGGGTTTGGAATCTCTCCAGAGAAGGAGGTTCCATAACCTTTCTCTAGACAGCCTGCTCCAGGCCTTGGAATCAACTCAGGCTGGGGATGAAGGGCTGGAGAGCAGCCCTAAGGAGAAGCACTTAGGACACTAGTGGGTGAAAAGTTGGACATGAGCTGGTACCATGTGCTCACAGCCCAGCCATGTCCACAGCAGGTGGAGGGAGGGGTTCTGCCCCTCTGCTCTGCTGAGACCCACCTGCATTGCTGGGGCCAGCTCTGGAGTCCTCAGCACAGCAGAGATATGGACCTGTTGGAGCAGGGCCAGAGGAGGCCACAGCAATGATGGGAGGGCTGGAAGTCCTCTGCTGGAGGCCAGGCTGAGAGAGTTGGGGTTGATCAGACTGGAGAAGGACGGCGTCAGGGAGACTTTCTGGTGGCATTTCATGGCTTAAAGGGGCTGATCAGAAAGCTGGGGACAGACTTTTGAGCAGGGCCTGTTGTGACAGGATGAGAGGAGATGGTTTGAAGTCAAAGAGGGAAATTCAGACTGGAGACACGGAAGAAATGTTTGAGACTGAGGGCAGTGAGAGCTTGGTGAGAGCTTGGCTCAGGCTGCCCAGTGAGGTTGTAGATTCCCCATTCCTGGAGCCATTGCAGGTTAGGTTGTCTGGGGCTGTGAGCAACCTGCTCTGGTTGCAGATGTCCCTGCTGACTGCAGGGGTTTGGACTAGATAACCCTGAAGGTCCCTTCCTTAGGAGGAAGTTCTTTACAGAGAGAGTGATTGCCCATTGGAATGTGCTGCCCAGGGAGGTGGTGGAGTCACCATCATTGGAGGTATTCAGGAGGAGACTTGATGGGGTACTGGGTGCCATGATCTAGTTCTTTAGGTGGATTGGATTGGTTGATAGGTTGGACACGATGATCTTGAAGGTCTCTTCCAACCTGGATTTATTGTATTGTATTGTATTCCCAGGCAAACCAGTCTGTGATTCTGGCCCAGGGACACCCCCAAGCTGGGCCTGTACCCCAAAGCCTGGCAGATCTGTAGGCATGGCAGGGACATGTCTGCAGGCCAGGAGCACTGGTGTCCTACAGCTCCTGGGGAGCGTTACGGCTGTGCTTGAATAATTTCCTACATAATCTTTACACTTAATATGAAGAGTAATAAAACCCCTGAGAGCAAATTGCTTCGTTAAGTGGTGGAAGCTGAGGAGTTCATAAGCTTGCTGCAGGCTGCGTGGCTGTGCTGGTGGGGGAAGCCCATCTGAGGGCAGTGTGGCCTTCCATGGGTGTCAGCCATGGTATTGTTGTCTTCTCGAGGCAGCAGCCACGTTATGGAGATCAAGGGATAAGGCAGAGGGGCTGGGCAAGTTGTTCTGCTCAAGGTATACCTGCTGTGAGGTGCTGTTTTCTATTGGGGAAGGAGACAGCTGTTGTCCTCACCCATATTCCACAGGCTCACAGATTGCATTGGGTTGGAAGGGAACCTCAAAGGTCATCTTGTCCAAACCCACTGAAGTCAGTGGGGACACTTAGTGTGGCCCTGGCCAGCCTGCTCCGGTTTCGAAGTCTCACCTTAAATGTTTCCAGGGACAGGGCCTCACCCATATCTCTGGGCAACCTGTTCCAGTATTTCACCACTCCCTGTGAAGAGCTTCCTCCTAATGTCCACCCTACATCTGCCCTGCTCCAGCATCAAACCATCGCCCCTCGTCCTATCGCCACAGGCCCTTCTAAACAGTCCCTCCCATGGCAGTTCAGGCTGGGTGTCCCCTCTTGCTGCCACACAAGATACACCTCCTGTGCCCTGAGGGTTCAGCCTAGTAGGTGGACACAGGCTATATCCTATTTCATACCCATAACATCCTGCTCCCTGTAAATTCATCTGTTAAGCCTCTTACTTCCTCTTTCTTCCTTCACTGCTCCCATGGGAGATGCTCCCTATCTGGTAATGGAAAGGGACTTATCTCAAGCCCTCTTAGGCCTGGCTAGGTCTAATGCCAGGAGGAGAAGGGGGAAGGGCAATCTCAGATCTGGCCAGCTGAGATTAGCCTAACAGTGGAGGAGGGGGGATAAGAAAGAGCCCTGGGGGTTTTGAGTATACCCTCAGGTAGGGAGAAGGGAAGTGCTGGGAGGCTTCAGGGTATGCTGTAAGGGATTCTGTATGCTTTGGGATCTCTTTGTCACAATGCTTGTAGCTCTCTGTAAAACACTTACTGCTTTTCCATTTAAACTTTCCATCACTTCTGCAATCCATTTGTGTGAGTCTCATTTTTCTGCCCTGGTGAGAGGCAAGAGAGGATCTGCCTGGCCTCCAACCCTGGACACCTCCCCAGCCTTCCTGTAGGTCTGCTTCAGATATCAAACTGCTGCTATAAGGTCTCCCCAGAGCCTTCTCTTCTCCAGGCTGAACAGTCCAAATACTTCCAGCCTGTCTTCATAGGATGTGCTTACCCTTTGGCTGTTATAAAGTGAGCACTGGCATTGTATTTTTAACACCTCAGAACCATCTCCTGGTTTATTGCTGCTGGCAATGGCATTTTTGTGTGAAGAAGGCAGCGTGGGGATGTTTTTGCAGAGAAGGGATGAGCATTTGTGTCTTCTGTATCATTGTGCTCTCTGCCACACAGATGAATGCAAGGTTGGTTTGGACCAGCTGTGCCCTTGTGGCATTTGTGCATTCTACACATCCCCATGTGGTTGGTGGCTGCTGGATGTGGGGTGAAGAGCACTCTGTGGATCTCTGTTAGATGGAAGCTGTAGCCTGTGGTATGTTTTCACTAGTTTAAATAAGATCACAGTGTTTGAAGAGAAATTCCAGTGACAATGTTTGAAGTTACATTCAATGTCAAGGGCAGGCTGGACAGCTGGGCACGGAGGAACGTCATGATGTTCAACAAGGGCTAGTGTAGGGTCCTGCCCCTGGGTGGGACAACCCCTTGCACCAGTACAGGTGAGGGGTGACCTGCTGCAAAGCAGCTCTGGGGAGAAGGACCTGGGAATGCTGGGGGACAAGAGCTTCCCCTTCAGCCAGCAATGTGCCCTTGTGATCAAGAAAGCAAATGGTCTTCTGGGGCGCATGGAGAAGAGTGTGGCCAGCAGGTCAAGAAAGGTCTCTTCCCTCTCTGCTCTGTCCTGGTGAGGCTGCATCTGGAATGCTGTGTCCAGTTCTGGGCTCCCCAGTTCAAGAGGCTCGGGAACTACTGGAGAGATTCCAGTGGAGGTTCTGAAGATGCTGAGGGGCCTGAAGCATTCCCCATTAAGAGGAAAGGCTCAGAGAACTGGGGCTGTTGAGCCTGGAGAAAAACAGCCTGAGATCAGTGCTCAGCAAGAGCTGGAGGACCTGTGGGAGGCAAGAGGATGGGCCAGACTCTTCTCAGTAGTGCTCAGTGACACAAGAAGGGGCAACAGGCACAAACTGCAACTCAGGAGGTTCTACATGAAGGTGAGGAGAAACTTGTTTGGTGTGAGGCTGCTGGAGCCCTGGAGCAGGCTGCCCAGAGAGGTTATGGAGTCTCCTTCTCTGTAGAGATTCCAAAAGCATTTGAACATTGTGCTGTGGGTGGTCCTGCTTTAGAATAGAATGAACCAGGCTGGAAGAGACTTTTGAGATCATCACCCAACACCATCTAATCAACTAAACCATGGCACCAAGCACCCCATCCAGGCTCTTCCTAAACACCTCCAGGATGGTGACTCCACCACCTCCCTGGGCAGCACATCCCAATGGCCAATCACTCTTTCTATGAAGAACTTCTTCCTAACCTCCAACCTAAACCTCCCCTGGCACAGCTTGAGACTGTGTCCCCTTGTTCTGGTGCTGGTTGCCTGAGAGAAGAGACCAACCCCCACCTGGCTACAACCTCCCTTCAGGGAGTTGGAGGGAGCAATAAGATCTGCCCTGAGCCTCCTCTTCTCCAGGCTAAACAACCCCAGCTCCCTCAGCCTCTCCTCACAGGGCTGTGCTCCAACCCCTCCCCAGCTTCTTGCCCTTCTCTGGACACCTTCCAGCAAGTCAGCATCCTTCCTAAACTGAGGGGCCCAGAACTGGACACAGGACTCAAGATGTGGCCTAACCAGTGCTGAGTGCAGGGGCACAATGACCTCCCTGTTCCTGCTGGCCACACTGTTCCTGATGCAGGCCAGGATGCTGTTTGCCTTCTTGGCCACCTTGGCACTCTGCTGTCTCATGTTCAACCAGTACTATTAACCAGCTTACTTTCAACCCCTCCCCTGCTTTAGCAGGGGGCTTGGACTGGATGTTCTCCAGAGGTCCTCCAACTCCTCACCATGCTGGTATTCTGTGTTTATGGGAGAGGCTTGGTAGTTCTGACCTTTCTATAACATTGTCCTACCTGGCTCTGAGAACTCCTGCAGTGGATTCAGAGGCTGTTCTTTTTTTTTATTATAAGGAGCCAGGTATTCTTATTTATTGCATGTGAGGGGAAAAAATGGGCTGTTAGTGCTGCTGTTGCTGGCAGACTCATGCAGTAGCTGGAGTTTAGAAATGAAAAAGACAATAAGTTGTTGGGTTTTGTTTTTGATTTCCTCCCTTTGGGCTACAGACACTAGGAATATTGATGTGTTTTGCTTTGCTTTGGGATAAAGATGCTATTTAGACCAATCCATTGCATCATTTTATTGATTGATAGATGCTGGTTGAGTTGCTCAGCAGCTGAATTTGCACAGAATCACACAGAATTACAGAATGGTAACAGTTGGAAGGGACCTCTGGAGATCATTCAGCCCAATCCCTTTGCTAAAGCAGAAGCCCCCACAGCAGCTTGCCCAGGATCAAAGTGTTCAAATGCTCTTGGAATCTCTCCAGAGATGGAGATTCAGCCACATCTCTGGGCAGCTTGCTCCAGGTTTCTATCACTCTCAAATGAAAGAAGTTCCTCCTCATGTTTAGATGGAACTCCTTACGTTCCAGTTTGTGCCCATTACCCTTTCTTGTGTTGCTGGGCACCACCAAAGCCTGGTTCCATCCTCCTGACTCCCACCCTTGAACTGTTGATCTGCATGGATGAGATCCCCCTCAGTCTTCTCTCTTCCAGCCTAAAAAGCCCCAATTCTCTCATCCTTTCCTCATCATAGAGATGTTGCAGTGCTCTCAGCATCTTTGTAGCCCTTTGCTCTACCCTCACCAGCACATCCCTGTCCTTCTTGAACTGGAGAATTGGACCCAGGACTCCAGATGTCCCACCAGGGCAGAGTAGAATCACAGATCACCAAGGTTGGAAGAGACCTCAAAGATCATCAAGTCCAACCTGTCACCTCATGATTAAACCATGGCACCAAGTGCAACGTCCAATCCCCTCTTGAACACCTCCAGGATGGTGAGTAGAGTGGGAGAAGAACCTCCTGTGACCCGCTGGCTACATTCTTCTTGCACCCCAGGATGCCATGAGCCTTCTTGGCTGTTAGGGCACATTTCTGGCTCACTGTCATCCTCTTGTCCACCAGGATTCCCAGGTCCTTTCCCCTAGAGCTGCCCTCCAACAATGTAGGCAGGGGTGGCAGCAGGTTCTCAGCCACCTGCCCTCTTCTGGTGTCCGTACTGGTGCTAGAAAGTCAGTGCTGTAGGTGTGCCAAGTGTTTGTGCTTGACCAAGTTCCTTGCAAGAGTCATTGGAAGTCATGAGTGGCACCATGCCCTGATGTCTGTGGAGAACATTGTATGGGTTGGTGGGGAATTGCATCAGGGCAGAAACTGGTGGATACCCCATTCCTGGACATGTTCAAGATGAGGTTGGTCAGGGCTTGGAGCAGCCTCATCTGGTTGAAGTTGTCCCTGACCATGGCAGGCTGATAGAGCTGGATAATCCTTAAGGTCCATTCCAACCCAAAGCAGTCTGTGATCTCTATGTGGCATAGATATCTATGTTATTAAACTCCTTGTGTCTTCAAGCTTCCCATTTTTATTATCAATCTCTTTTTAGTCATAGCCATCACTCTTTATACAGAAATGATAATTTTATGTTATGAGCTTAGCAAATCATCCAAAACCTTAGGTTGCTAGAAATATCACATTCTGATGGCTCAGATCCTTAGGAGAAAATTATTTACAGTGAGGGTGGTGACACACTGGAGCAGGTTGCCCAGAGGGATTGTGGATACCTCCTCCCTGGAGGTGTTCATGGCCAGGCTGAATGAGGCCTTGAGCAGCCTGGTCTGGTGGAAGGTGTCCCTGCCCATGGCAGGGGGGTTGGAACTAGAAGATCTTTACGGTCCCTTCCAACCCAAACCATTCTATGAAGGAATGGTCAGGGCAGGAGCCACCCATCTGTACCCAACTTTTGTTTGGGTATTCTCTCTTTTATTTGTTTGTCTTCAGGGAGGGAGGATCAAACACCAACAGTCTCTGTAGCCTGCTTCAAAAACCTCCTTTTTTGCCTTCCCTCTCTATGTACAGTCAGTTGTTGTCAACTTTAATTCTGGTAGCAGCCTAATAAAGAGCTGTCATCTAGCAGACATTAGTTTACAGACTCTGTGGATGGAGGGGAAGGGAAGAAGGGATCATAAACAATAATTCAGGTTTCAGGGTTTTTTTATCTTTGCTGTGGAGTTGGTTTCTCACACAGCTCTGGAAGCACTGATAAGTATTTTATGACGGCTGCTGCCTTAGAGCTAAACTGTCTGTGGTGCTAGGATGACTTCCTCCCCAGACTGGGTGATGATCTGTGTCTCCTGGGGCTGGTGTGGATAGGGGTGCAGGTGTGATGGAGCTGCCATGTCAGCTCTTCATCGTCACTCCCTGCTCTTGACTCCTCTGGCAGAAATAGGGGAAATATCCAGTGACAAGTGTAGCCCTTGTCAAAATGTATTGAATCACAGAATCATAAAAACACAGAGTTCTTTGGGTTGGAAAAGACCTCTGAGAGATGGCATCTTTGTAGAATCACAGACTGGTTTGGATGGGAAGGGACCTTTAAAGCTCATCCAGTCCAAGTCCCTGCAATCAGCAGGGATGTCTGTAGCTAGAGCAGGTTTCTGAGAGCCCCACCTTGTTCTGCAGAGGTTCCAGAGATGGGGCATTTCCCACCTCTCTGGGCAACCTGGGCCAGGCTCTCACCACCCTTGGTGTCAAATATTTCTCCCTTTCTCCATTCTGAATCTCCCTCTTTTGGTTCAAACCATCACTCCTTGTCCTGTCACGAGAAGGAGACTCCACAACCTCCCTGGGCACCCTGCTCCAGGCCTCCAGCACCCCACCATCAAAGAAGTTTCTCCTCACCTTCAGATGGAAACGCCTGGGTTCTGGTTTGGATCCGTTGCCTCTTGTCCTATCACAGGATACCATTGAAAAGAGCCTGCCCCCTTCTTCTTGCCCCACACATAAACATTGATCAGATCCCCTCTCAGGCTGCTCTTCTCCAGGCTCAACACCCCCAGGTCTCTCAGCCTTTCCTTATCAAACAGGTGTTCCAGCCCCTTCATCATCCTTGTAGCCTCCACTGGACGCTCTCCTGTATATCCCTGTCCCTCTTGAGCTCCTTGAAAGCCCAGTTTAGAAGTTCCCAGGAGCGTTCTGGTCATCTGTGTTCATACTTATTTGGGTTTACTTTTTATTTCTCTAAGAGAGATGGAAAGTTCAGAAGGTCTTTAACCTGCCTGAAACTTTTTCCTGTAATTTTTTCAAATGTGGGTCTTGTGGGAAAGACATTCCCAAAGCCTTTGGTCAAGATGTTTTCCTGTAGGCAAAGGTGAAAAGAAGGACTGAAGACCATAATAATCGAGTGGCTGGAGAGCAGCCAGGCAGAAAGGGACCTGGGGGTACTGATTGACAGCTGGTTGAACATGAGCCAGCAGTGTGCCCAGGTGGCCAAGAAGGCCAATGGCATCCTGGCCTGCATCAGGAATAGTGTGGCCAGCAGGAGCAGGGAGGTCATTGTGCCCCTGGACTCAGCACTGGTTAGGCCACACCTTGAGTCCCGTGTCCAGTTCTGGGCCCTTCAGTTTAGGAAGGATGTTGACTTGCTGGAAGGTGTCCAGAGAAGGGCAAGAAAGCTGGGGAGGGGTCTGGAGCACAGCCCTGTGAGGAGAGGCTGAGGGAGCTGGGGTTGTTTAGCCTGGAGAAGTGGAGGCTCAGGGGAGACCTCATTGCTTTCTACAGCTACCTGAAGGGAGGTTGTATCCAGGAGGGGGTTGGTCTCTTCTCCCAGGCAACCAGCACCAGAACAAGAGGACACAGTCTCAAGCTGTGCCAGGGGAGGTTTACGCTGGAGGTGAGGAGAAAGTTCCTCACAGAGAGAGTTATTAGCCATTGGAATGTGCTGCCCAGGGAGGTGGTGGAGTCCCCATCCCTGGAGGTGTTCAAGAGGGGACTGGATGTGGCACTTGGTGCCATGGTTTAGTAGTCATGAGGTGTTGGGTGACAGGTTGGACTTGATGATCTTTGAGGTCTTTTCCAACCTTGTTGATTCTATGATTCTGTAAGTGCAATTTGAAGTTCATTCCATTACACAGGAAGTTCTCCCAATACCAATAACTTTTTTAATCTGAAAGAGAAAGCATTGATTTTCCCTTTTTGGGTAAGAGTTGATCCTTATATCTCACATGAGGAAGGATCACAAGGAGCCTTGACTTTTGACTTGCTAGACCAACAGGCTTGGAGATGAGTGGCTGGAGACTGCCTGGTAAAAAGGACCTGGGGGTGTTAGTCAACAGGCAACATGAGATCTACCATTTGCCACAGGACCATCATGTCTGTCTGTCTCAGGTTTGCATAACTTTATGAAGAAGGTTCACAACCAGCTCTTGGTGTGCTGAAAAGCTCTGGAAGGAAAATCTGGCTTTGGGCAGTGGAGATGGCGGACTTCTATCAAAGGTGTGCTGATCAGACACAGCAGTGTGGCCCAGGCTGGTTTCTCCTACCCCAGGAGTGGTACCTGATGGTTCAGTGTTGTAGCCAGTAGGTGCAGGTGTGGATATGGGTGTTCTAGATTGGGGGACAGAGCACCTCTGCTGTGAAGACAGGCTGAGGGGGCTTGGGTTGTTCAGCCTGGAGAGTAGGAGGCTCCAGGGACACCTAATAGCAGCCTTCCAGTACCAGGAGGGGGCCTACAAGAAGAATGGAGAGAGACTGTGTACAAAAGTCTGTAATGATAGGATAAGGAGCAATGGTTTGAAATTAGAGAAGACCGGATTTAGATTGGATGTTAGGAACAAGCTCTTTACCATGAGGGTGGTGGAACACTGGAACAGGTTGCCCAGGGAGGTAGTTGGGGCCCCATCCCTAGAGATATTCAAAGCAGGGCTTTGATCTGATCTAATTGAGGATGACCCTGCTGACTGCAGAGGGGGTCGGACAGGATGACCTTTGGAGGTCCCTTTCAACCCAGACCATTCTCTGATGCTGTGCTAGAAGAGCAGCTCAGCAGAAGCAGCTTGAGGAGCGGTGATTTAGACTGGAGATGGGGACCCCTTGTCCTGTCACAACAGGCCCTGCTCAGAACTCTGCCCCCAGCTTTCTTACAGTCCCCATTTAAGTCCTGGAAGAGTATTCAGAGATAATTCACTGACAGTGGGGAAGTGAGATGAGGACACTGGAGGTGGGTGGGAAACTCATCACAAAGGGCAATGCATGATCACCAAATGTCTACCTGCTAACAACTGTGTGCAAAAGTGTTCTACAGGCACAGGTGAAGAAGAGGAGCTGTTCATAGACTCATAGAATGGTTTGGGTTGGAAGATACCTTAAAGATTTATCTAGTTCCAGCCCCCCTGCCATGGGCAAGGACACCTTCCACTAGACCAGGCTGCTGAAAGTCTCATGCAGCCTGCCCTTGAACACCTCCAGGAAGGGGGCATCCACAACTTCTCTGGGCAACCTGTTGCAGTGTGTCACCACCCTCACTGTAAATCAGACAAATCAGATGTTATCTTAGAGGCTGATAACTTGCTGAGATGATTATTCAGCTGCTTGCAAAGCAGAGGGCTTGATGACCCCAGACACATTGTCCCAGCTCTCCACTCAAGTATTAACAATTATAGGGGCAGTCCTTTCTTCTGGAATTATTGAGCAGGGGAAGGCAGAGAGAACTTCATCAAAGGCAGGGGAAATCACCCAAACTTCTCTTTCAACTGACTGATGAAACTTTAATGAGGGGATTGATGAAACTTTAATGAGGAAGCCCTGCTTCAGGAGCTTTACTCATCTGTGCAGGAGGAAGAGCTATCCAGGCAACTCAGGCTTGGGTTCTGGTGCTGTTTTCCTGGGCTCTCGGGGAAATTGCTGCTGCTCCTCCGAAATACAAAGAAATCAAAGGAGAAGTAAACAACCTTCCTGCTTGTGTCCCCCGTAGGAAGCCAGTAGAAAAGCCATTTGTTTCCAGACAACGTTTTCATGAGAGACACAGAAGAGGGTTTGTGGATTTTTTCCCATCTGCAGACAGCTTGAATGAGGGAGAAGAGCAAGCTTTGGGAGGCCCCAGTGTTTAACCCAGCCTGATGTTTATGCTGGTCCTCAGGCGAATTGACATTAAACAGTTGGATTAGTTGGACACTGATGATGTTTGGTTTCATTTCCATTGTGACTGTGGCAGAAAAATCTGTGAGGGTTTTTTTTGTCTGTCAGTGGTTGAATGATCAAAGCTGGAATATCTGTTTGGCCTTCTTTTTCTCTCCTCTCCCCCCCCCCCCCGCCTTAGTGCATCAGCAGGTGTCTTGAAGCGAATTCTTGGCCCTGAAAAGAAATAATGGAAGGGTTTGGTGGTGAAGCTTACCCAAAATACTTACTCTTCTGTTTTCCTGATGCAGAGCTTATTTTGTTGGCAAATAATTGGATACAAAGAGGTAGGAGCAAAGCTGCCAAGATTTGGTCTAATAGGCTCAGGAGCTCCAATTAGCTGCCAGCTGAGCAGGGTCCTTTCCAAACACCATGGAACTACTCTGTCCCAGTCACCACCACAGAGCAAACCAGCACTTTTGATGTTTTCAGCCCCCAAATTCTTGGGTGGCTGAAGCCAGGATGGAAAAGTCTGAATGAGGTGTCCAGGCTGAACAGCTGTGTAGGGGAAAGAAGATCTTCTTAGAATCACAGCCTGGTTTGGATTGAAAGGGAGCTTTTAAAGGTCATCAGTCCAACCCCCCTTCGAAGACATCTGCAACTAGATCTTAAAGGTCTTTTGCAACCTTAATGATTCTGTGATTCTAGAGCAGAATAGAATAGACCAGGTTGGAAGAGACCTTCAAGATCATCATGTCCAACCTATCATCCAACACCACCTAAACAACTAAACCATGGCACCAAGCACCCCATCAAGTCTCTCCTGAACACCTCCAGTGATGGTGACTCCACCACCTCCCCAGGCAGCCCATTCCAATGGTCAATCACTCTCTCTGTGTAGAACTTCCTCCTAACCCCCAGCCTAAACCTCCCCTGGTGCAGCTTGAGACTGTGTCCTCTTGTTCTGGTGCTGGATGCCTGGGAGAAGAGACAACCTCCTCCTGGCTGCAACCTCCCTTCAGGTAGTTGTAGAGAGCAAGAAGGTCACCTCTGAGGGTGACCTGAGCAGGTTGCTCAGAGCTCCAGACAACCTGACCTGCAATGGTTCTGGGGATGGGGCATCTCCCACCTCTGAGCCAGCCTCTCACCAAAGTGCCAAACATATTTCCCTCTCTGAGTTCAAACCCTCTCCCCTTGTCTTTTCACAACAAGCCCTGCTCAGAAGTCTGTCCCCAGCTTTCTTCTTGGCCCCTTTAAACACTGCAAGGCCCCCAGAAGGTCTCCCTGGAGTCTTCTCCAGGCTGAACAACATCAAGTCTCTCAGCCTGGCCTCACAGCAGAGGGCTTCCAGCCTCCCATCATTGCTGTAGCTTCTTCCTGCAGTGTGCCCAGGCAGCCAAGAGGGCCAATGGCATCCTGGCCTGCATCAGGAACAGTGTGGCCAGCAGGAGCAGGGAGGTCATTCTGCCCCTGTACACTACACTGGTTAGGCCACACCTTGAGTCCTGTGTCCAGTTCTGGGCCCCTCAGTTTAGGAAGGATGTTGACTTGCTGGAAGGTGTCCAGAGAAGGGCAACACAAGCCCTATGAGGAGAGACTGAGGGAGCTGGGGTTGCTTAGCCTGGAGAAGAGGAGACTCAGGGGTGACCTTCTTGCTCTCTACAACTACCTGAAGGGAGGTTGTGGACAGGCAGAGCTTGGTCTCTTCTCCCAGGCAGCCAGCACCAGAACAAGAGGACACAGTCTCAGGCTGCACCAGGAAGAGGTTTAGACTGGATGTTAGGAAGAAGTTCTCTACAGAGAGAGTGATTGGCCATTGGAATGTGCTGCCTGGGGAGGTGGTGGAGTCACCATCATTGGAGGTGTTCAGGAGGAGACTTGATGGGGTGCTTGGTGCCATGGGTTAGTTGTTTAGGTGGGTTGGATTGGTTGATAGGTTGGACACGACGGCCTTGAAGGTCTCTTCCAACCTGGTTTATTCTATTGTATTGTATTGCTCCAACAGATCCATGTCTGTGCTGTGTTGAGGACTCCAGAGCTGGCCCCAGCACTGCAAGCTCACAGAGTCCTGATGTGTGAGGAGTCTGATCAAACAGTGATGGTTATTTTTTTGTTGCAGAGAGCGCTACAGTTGGCTCTTGTTGCCTGAAGGATTTCCACGTGAGCTGAGAACATTTGCTGAATGACATAATCAGCTAATGATGGCTTAATTTTTGAGCACACAGCTCTGTGTAGAGAGAGGAACAGCTGGTATTTGTCAAATTAGGTTTTCTCCTTCGGATTTTTACTACTCATTTTCTTGTTTATTTAACATATTTAGCCAAGATTGAGCTCAGAAGGTCTTCCCCTTAAGCTTGTTAGACTGAAAGGTGAATCTTACACAGTCTAAGGAGTCTCAATTTGGGGGCTTCTGGGTTGTTCTGTGAAACCCTTAGAAGTTCCCTGCATGGTGTTTTTTTTCCCAAATGAAGACTGCTGTGCAGCACTGAGACATCTTGGATACTTCTGTGTAGAATTCATAGAATGGTTTGGGTTGGAAGGGACCTTGAAAATCATCTGGTTCTGACCCCCCTGCCATGGACAGGGACACCTTTCAGGAGACTTGGTGGCTCAAGGCCCTATCCAGCCTGGCCTTGAATGTCTCCAGAGAGGGGGCATTCACAACCTCCTTGATCAACCTGTTCAATGTCTCATCACCCTGACTGGGAAGAATTTCTTCCCATATCCCAGGAATGTTGGATGCTCAATATAGCAGGTACCAGAGCAATTCACCTTTGAGATCTGAGGCACAGGGGACTGATGGGCTGGAGAGCAACTCTAGCAAAGAAGGACTTGGGACTGCTGGTGGACAAGTTCCCCATGAGCCAGCAATGTGCTCCTGTGACCAAAAAGGCCAATGGCCTCCTAGGGTACATGAAGAAGAGTGTGGCCAGCAGGTGGAGGGAGGTTCTCCTCCCTATTTACTCTGCTCTAGTGAGGCAGCATCTGGAGTGCTGTGTCCAGTTCTGGGCTCCCCAGTTCAAGAGAGACAGGGAACTACTGCAGAGTGTCCAGTGGAGGCTACAAAGCTACTGAGGAGCCCAGAGTATCTCTCTGAGGAGGAAAGGCTGAGGGACCTGGGGCCATTGAGCCTGGAGAAGAGCAGCCTGAAAGGGGATCTGCTCCATGCTCAGCAAGGGCGAAAGGACCTATGGGGGGCAAGAGGATGGGGCCAGACTCCTGTCAGTGGTGCCCAGCAACCAGGCATTGGCAAAGGCACAAACTGGATCCCAGGAGGTTCCATCTGAAGAGGTGGAGAAACTTGTTTAGTGTGAGGGTGCTGGAGCCCTGGAGCAGGCTGCTCCGAGACGTTATGATGTCTGGAGAGATTCCAAACCCACTTGGCCATTGTGGTCCTGGTTGAGCTGCTGTGGGTGCCTCTGTGCTTGGACTGGATGATCTCCAGGGGTCCCTTCCCAACTCCACCATGCTGGGATTCAGGGATTGTGTGACATCAGGTAAGTTTGTATTTAGGAGGACTCATACTAAGGGCAGTCATTTGTCGTTCTGAAGCTGTGGGAGCTGAAGGCCAGCCGATGTGTTCAAATGTTGGACTTTTTTTATTGATCATTTTTCATTTAACTTTAATAACTCTGCAGGGGTTTTAGGTGACTCAGCCTTGTCTTTTCCCTCCAGGTTATGATGATTTGCTCACATGCATGAGGATTTAATGTCTAAAAAATGCACCCACCACAAGATAGGACTTCAAGACGACTGATTACAAAATGGGGCTGGAGAGCCCTTAGCATGTTTGTAATATGATATATTCAAATCATAAACACAGGGAAAGTTCTCTAGGCTCATCCAACCTCCTCTCCAACACCACCATCACCATTAAACCATGTCCCAGAGTGCTGTGTCCACAGGTTTCTGGAACGCTTCCTGGAATCATAGTATCAGTCAGGGTTGGAAGGGACCACAAGGATCAGCTAGTTCCAACCCCCATGCCATGGGCAGGGACACCCCACACTAGAGCAGGCTGGCCAGAGCCTCAGCCAGCCTGGGCTTAAACACCCCTCCAGGGCCACAACCACCTCCCTGGACAACCCATTCCAGGGCTTCACCACTCTCATGGTGAAGAACTTCCTCCTCACGTCCAGCCTGAATCTCCCCACCTCCAGCTTCATTCCATTCCCCCTAGTCCTATCACTACCTGATAGCCTGAGAAGTCCCTCCCCAGCCTTCTTGTAGCCCCCTTCAGATACTGGAAGGCCACAATGAGGTCACCTGGGAGCCTTCTCTTCTCCAGATGAACAGCCCCAACTCCTTCAGTCTGTCCACATAGGAGAGGTGCTCCAGCCCTCTGCTCATCCTCGTGGCCCTACCTGGAATGGGCGAATCCACCACTGCCCTGGGCAGCCTGGCCACCATTCCAGGAAAGAAATTGTTTCTAATTGCCAGCCTAAACCTACCCTGGCAGAATTTCAGTCCATTTCCTCTTCTATCACCTGATACTAGGGAGAAGAGACCAACCCCCACCTGGCTCCAACCTCCTTTCAGGGAGTTGTATATAGAGAGCCCGAAGGTCTCCCTTCAGCCTCCCTTTCCCCAGACTGACCAACCCCATTTCCCTTCTATCATCTGATACTAGGGAGGAGAGGTCAACCCCCACCTGTCTACAGCCTCCTTTCTGGGAGTTGCAGAGAGCCAGAAGGTCTCCCCTCAGCCTCCTTTTCTCCAGACTGAGCAAACCCCAGGCCCCTCAGCTGCTCCTCACAGAGAGCTGTTCTCCAGACCCTGCAGCAGCTTTCCCTGGACCCACTCCAGCACCTCAATTTCCTGTGTCTCTTGAACGCGGACGTGTAAGAGGTGGAGGCTGTGTGGAAAATGCTGCAGGTGTTTGTCTCTTGGGCTGAAATTCAGAATGCTGAAAACTCATCTTCCTTAAATCCTCTGGTTTCCAGTGAAAACTGCCATCTCTCTTGTCTCCCCACTCCCCAGGTGGCTGCCAGAACAGCCTTAAGCCGGTCAGCGGCAATCCAGCCCTGGCGCTGGCCACCACAGCCACCGCTGCCATGCTGTCAGTGGACCCTGAGGCCCCTCAAGGACCTACAGCACCAAGCATCCAGCCCTGCCACGTGCTGACCTTCTCACCTATCAAAATTCCACTCTTGGCTTCACCTTTTCAAGGTAAGGTCACTGCTGGTGGCGCTCATGAGTGGCTTTTTGCATGGAGAGGCTTCTGAGCGTGGGGTTTTGGTGTGTTTTGGGAAGCACCCAGGAGAAATAGCTGGGAATATTGTAACCTGGAATGGAGGTGATGGTTGATGGAGCAGTTTTGAGGTATTGTCTGGAGTTGAGTTGAAGGCTGCATCTACAGCACCAGAACAAGAGCACACAGTCTCAAGCTGCACCAGGGGAGGTTTAGGCTGGATGTTAGGAAGAAGTGCTTCATAGAGAGAGTGATTGGCCATTGGGATGTGCTGCCCAGGGAGGTTGTGGAGTCACCATCCCTGGAGGTGTTTAGGAGGAGACTGGATGGGTGCTTGGTGCCATGGTTTAGTTGATTAGATGGTGTTGGGTGATAGGTCGGACTCAATGATCTCAAAGGTCTCTTCCAACCTGGTCTGGTCTGTTCTGTTCTATTCTGTTCTACATTTGTTGTGTTTATATTGCTGTGGTGTTTGAGCCATGTCCTCCATCACTTAGGAACTTCTGTGTGGAAAATGTGGCACCAGGTTTTTGCAGTGGTTGCAATGTTGGCAGCTGAAAGGGAACTGCTCAGCAGACTGCAGTAGAAGGTTTGGATGTTTATAAAACATGGTGGAAGGCTGTAGGCATGGTTGTGTATTTTTCACAGAAGATTTTTTTGCTGTATGAAGAAGAGTGTGGTCAGCAGGTAAAGGCAGGTTCTCTTCCTCATCTACTCTGCCTTGTGAGGCCATATCTGGCCATATTGTGTCCAGATCTGGGCTCCCCAGTTCAAGAGAGACAGTGAACTACTGGAGGGAGTCCAGTGGCATCCAGCTCTGAAGATGCTGAGGAACCTGGAGCATCTCTGTGAGGGGAAAAGGCTGAGAGACCTGGGGCTGTTGAGCCTGGAGAAGAGCAGCCTGAGAGGGGATCTGATCAATAGTCAGCAAGAGATAAAGGACCTGGGGGTGGGGATAACCAAGAAAACTGGGCCAGACTCTTATCAGTTGTGCAGAGTGACCTGACAAGGTGCAATGGGCACAAACTGGAACCCAGGAGTTTCTGCCTGAGCAGGAGGAGAAACTTGCTTGGTGTGAGGGTGCTGGAGCCCTGGAGCAGGCTGCCCAGAGAGGTTGTGGAGTCTGCTTCTCTGGAGAGATTCCAACCCCACTGTTGAGATCCTGGGCAGGCTCCTGTGGGTGCCCCTTTGTTAGCAGGGGGCTTGGGCTGGATGATCTCCAGAGGTCTCTTCCAACCCCCTCCATTCTGGGATTCTGTGAGATGTGGTTGCTTACCGGAAAAACCTTAATTTTCTGAGCATGTCTTGGTGTAACAACGTTCTGAAGGTGGCATCTGAGGAGCTATTAGGGCAGCCCTGACTCTCTGTTGAAGCCTGGCTCGTTTCAAGTCTTCAGGGTGATTTTTGAAACTGCACTTTGAATGCTTCAGGCTGCACTTAGAAATATTATGTAGCAATTAAGTTGAAAATTTAAATGATGGGTGCATTTTCCATCTCTCCTGGTCCTTGAAGTGTAACATAGTGTGATGAGATTGAGTTTCACTGAGGAGATGCAGTGATGGTTTTTGATGTTCAGATGAAATTTGAGAAATGCATCTCAGTAATGGTCTAGAGGAAGGTGTCCCTGCCCGTGGCAGGGGGGATGCAAACAGGCGATCTCCAAGGTCCCTTCCCACACAGAGCGGTCCATGAATTATCGGCCCTGTAGGGCAGCCATCTGATCACCTGGAGAAATGCCTGCCAAGGACCCAGGGCAGTGGTTTTCTGTTCAGGTAGGCTAAAGAGGAAAGGAATAAAGGTTCAGGGCTTTCAGGCTTTGAGAGAAGGTTTGGAATGACCTAAGAACCGGAAGTTGAGTGACAGGGATAGATTTAGATTGAACATAGTTTCATAGTTTCATAGTTTCAGTTAGGGTTGGAAGGGACCACAAGGATCATCTAGTTCCAACCCCCCTGCCATGGGCAGGGACACCCCACACTAGATCAGGCTGGCCAGAGCCTCATCCAGCCTGGTCTTAAACACCTCCAGGGACAGGGCCTCAACCACCTCCCAGGACAACCCATTCCAGGGCCTCACCACCCTCATGGTGAAGAACTTCTTCCTCACATCCAGCCTGAATCTCCCCACCTCCAGCTTCATTCCATTCCCCCTAGTCCTATCACTCCCTGATAGCCTGAAAAATCCCTCCCCAGCCTTCTTGTAGCCCCCTTCAGATACTGGAAGGCCACAATGAGGTCACCTCAGAGCCTTCTCTTCTCCAGACTGAACAGCCCCAACTCCTTCAGTCTGTCCTCAGAGGAGAGGTGCTCCAGCCCTCTGCTCATCCTCATGGCCCTTCTCTGGACACCTTCCAGCACCTCCAGATCCCTCCTGTACTAGGGGCTCCAGAACTGGAGGCAGTACTCCAGGTGGGGTCTCACCAGAGCTGAGTAGAGGGGGAGAATCCCCTCCCTTAACCTGCTGACCACTCTTCTCCTGATGCAGCCCAGGATCTGATTGGCTTTCTGGGCTGCAAGTGCACATTGAGAGCTCCTGCTGAGCTTCTCCTCCCCCAGCACCCGCAAGTCTCTCTCCTCAGGGCTGCTCCCCAGCCAGTCACTGCCCAGCCTGGATTTGTGCCAGGGTTTGCCTCGACCCAGATGCAGGACCCTGCCCTTGGTCTTGTTGAAGCTCATGAGGTTGGCTTGTGCCCAGCTCTCCAGCCTGTCCAGGTCCCTCTGGATGGCATCCCTTCCCTCCAGCCTGTCTGCTGCACCACACAGCTTGGTGTCATCAGCAAACTTGCTGAGGGTGCACTCAATGCCACTGTCCATGGCACCCACAAAGATGTTGAACAAGCCTGGTCCCAGGACTGATCCCTGAGGGACTCTGCTTGTCACTGGCCTCCACTGGGACATTAACATTAAGAAGAAGCTTTTTACTACAAGGGTGATGAAACACTGGAACAGGTTGCCCAGGGAAGTGGTAGAGGCTCCATCCCTGGAGACCTTCAATTTCAGGCTTGATGGGACTCTGAGCAACCTGATTTAGCTGGGGATGTCCCTGCTGACTCCAGGGGGATTGTACTGGCTGAGCTCAAGAGGTCCCTTCCAATCCAAACTCTTCAGTGACTCACTGCTGTGGGGCAGGCAGTTGGTGGTGCTTCCCACTGGATATTTGAACCATAAAAACCATAAGAGGAGAATCCAAGAGGGGAAAAAAAAATCTATTTGCTATCTGTGCTGAAAAGCGGAATTAGGGAGGTTGTGGATGTCCCCCCTCTGGAGATTTTCAAGGTAAGGCTGGATAAGACCTTGAGCAGCATGGTCTGGTGTGAGGTGTCCCTGCCAACGGCAGTGGGATTGGAACTGAACAGTCTTTAAGGAACTGGATGATCTTTAAGGAACTAAATGATTGTTAAGGTCCTTTCCAACCCAAACCATTCTAGGGATCTATTTGCTGTGCCCCCAGCTGAGCTTTTGGGGTAGTCTGGGAGGGAGGGCTTTTGGTTTGCAGCTGCAGAGGTGAGCTCTGTATGAAGTGTTGGCCACGATGGGATGTTCTGTTGAGGGGAAGCTGTGCTGCACGGCTGAGTGGCTCAGCTCTGCAGTGATAAACATGTCAGCCCATGGTAATTGTTGCCTTCTCCTGGAATGGGTGGGTGAGAGGCTATCAAATATCAGTGCTGAGTGCCTGAGCAATCATCCTGTTATCAATCCTTCACGGGAAACCACGGGCTGCTGCCTGCTTGCTCCTCCAGAATATAGAGTAGCTTTGTAGAGAAGGTTGAATGCGCCTGGTCCTTGTGCAGTAACCTGGTGGAGCTCCAGCTGCCTGTTCCTCTCTATTAATCACCATCTCTGGGGGGAGGCTGGTCCCTTCACCAAGCCTTCCATAAAACACTTTGATGAAATTCCTTTCTATTGTGCTGGCAGAGAAGAGAACTCGAAGGTGTTGGGTTCAGATTATCTTCATCGACATCAGCTTGATGAACACCTTCCGCAACCAGCATTCAGGTGCCCTTGGGACAGCGACAAGGTTGGCATCCTCTGATGGGCATACACCTGGATGTAGGAGGTTCCATATGAACATGTGGAGGAACTTTTTGTTTTGAGGGTGGCAGAGCCCTAGAGTAGGCTGTCCGGAGGGGTGGAGGGGTCTCCATCACTGGAGACATTCAAGGTGTGTCTGGATGTGTTCCTCTGTGATCACCTTTCGGTGACCCTCTGCTGGCAGGAGGGTTAGACTTCCACCCCCTACCATTCTGTGATTTGGATTCTATGATCAGAGCTGCATGATACACCAGGGGTGAGGGTTTGTCCACCTGAAGCAAAGGAGCCAAGCAATTGATAGACACAGGTGACAAGGAGCTACTGAAGAGAGTCCAGTGATGGCTCTGGAGATGCTGAGGGTCCTAGAGAATCTGTGAGGAGGAAAGGCTGAGACCCCTGGGGCTGTTTAGCCTGGAGGAGAGCAGCTTGAGAAGGGATCTGATAAATTTTCAGCAAGAGCTGAAGGACCTGTGTGGGGAGAGAGGATGGGGCCAGACTCTTGCTAGTGGTGTCCAGTGACAAGACAAGGGGCAATGGGCACAAACTGGAACCCAGGAGGTTCCATTTGAAAAGAAGGAGAAACTTGCTTGGTGTGAGGGTGCTGGAGCCCTGGAGCAGGCTGCCCAGAGAGGTTGTGGAGTCTCCTTCTCTGGAGAGCTTCCAACCCCACCTGGCCATTGTGATCCTGGGCAAGCTGCTGTGGGTGCCCCTGCTTTAGCAGGGGGCTTGGACTGGGTGAACTGCAGAGGTTCCTTCCAACTTCCACCATGCTGTGATTCTGTGATTGAAAATGGAGAAGCACTTTCAGAAGCTTTAAACCCAGCATGTACTTTCATCCTCTGCCAGACACAGCAGGTGAGCTTCTGAAGTTAATGGCCAAGTTTAATGGTCATGGTGGTCTTAGGTTGATGCTTGGACTCAATTTTAGAGGTCTTTTTTCCAAATTGCTGTATGATTCTAAGTTGGGCTCAAGTTAATGAAGGGGAAGCAAATGGTCAGCTGGTCAGGGGCAGCTCTCTGCTGTCAATAATAAACCTCTCTGTTGCCAGAGAAGCTGATGGCTGGGGAAGCATCAAGAATGTGTCATCTCATGTAGAGTAGTCCCAATGTGGAGCATGGTTTATACTGCTGTTGGCAGAGACATCCTTGTGCTGATGTTTGTGGGGGATGACTCATTGTTCTCCGGGAGAAATACATCTTGGAGAGAGCGTAGTCTTGTGAACCCTCAGGGGAAGCTGTGTTTGGTTTGTAAATGAATGTGGAAATTAATGAACTTGCCATGTTCTCCTTGTTCCCTTTTGCTGTGAAGCCAGGCTGAGAGAGTTGGGGGTGTTCAGCCTGGAGAAGAGAAGGCTCCAGGGAGACCTTCTGGTGGCCTTTCAGTACTTAGTGTGCGCTGTTTTCCGGTGACCAAGAAGGTCAGCATCACCTGGACGTGGATCACGGGCCAGCAGGAGTAGGGAAGAGATTGTCTTCCCCTACTGGGCATGGGTGAGGCCACTGCAAGAAGGACAGTGAGATGCTGGAGTGTGTCCAGAGAAGGGCAATGAAGCTGAAAGTCTGGAGAACAGGCTGGTGAGGAGCAGCTGAGGGGCCTGGGTTTGCTCAGCCTGGAGTAAAGAAGGCTGAGGGGAGACCTTCTGGCTCTCCATAACTCCCTGAGTGAAGGTTGCAGCCAAGTGGGGGTAGGTCTCTTTTTTTCCATCTTTCTAGTATCAGGTGATAGAATGAGAGGAAATGGCCTGAAATTGTGCTAGGGGAAGTTTAGGTTGGACATTAGGAACAATTTCTTTGCTGCATGAGTGGTCAGGCACTGGAACAGGCTGCTCAAAGAGGTGGTGGTGGAGTCACCATCCCTGGAGGCATTCGAGAAATGTATGGTCACGGCACTTGGGGACATGAATTAATGGCCATGGTGGTGTTGGATTGATGGTTGGCCTAGATGATCTTGGAGAATTTCCAACCCAGGAAATTCTGTGTTTCTACAATTAGAAAGACTTTTAAGCAGGGCCTGTTGTGACAGGGCAAGGGGTGATGGTTTGAACTGAAAGAAGGAGATTCAGACTGCAGAGGAGGGAGAGATGTCTGACACGGAGGGTGAGCGCCTGACCCAGGTTGCACAAGGCAGTGTTCAGGAAGTGGGAATTAGGAAACAGAAAACCAGGTTATTTCTAACTGAAATCTACATCTAGATTGGTGTATATTGAGCATTGTGTGCTTAATTATCCGCTGTTAATTGACTGTCCTGGAGACCAGGGTTCTAACACTTCCTTGTGCTGAACTAATCGCAGCGGTTTGCTTGATCAATAAACTTTAAATGGACTATTTACTCCTAAAGGAGACCTTTAGTATGATTGGTTTTGCAGCCTTACAGTCTGGCTCTGTTAATTTCTGGCATCTCATTAGGAAATTTGGGAAGTTAGTAAAGAAATGGCAAGTTAGTGAGGTATGGCTCTGGAGCTTTTGCTTCCTTTTAGGGGGAAATTTTTGGGGGGGTTCCTTGAAGCAAATTGACAGTTGCCATGGGTTTAGGAATTGTAGAATCGTTTGGGTTAGAAGTGACCTTTAAGATCATTGAGTCATAGAATCATAGAATCAATAAGGTTGGAAAAGACCTCAGAGATCATCAAGTCCAACCTGTCACCCAATACCTCATGACTGTGGCACCAAGTGCCACATCCAATCCCCTCTTGAACACCTCCAGTGATGGTGACACCACCATCTCCCTGGGCAGCACATTCCAATGGCTAACAACTCTCTCTGGGAAGAACTTTCTCCTCACCTCCAGCCTAATCCTCTTGTTCTGCTGCTGATTGCCTGGGAGAAGAGACCAACCCCCTCCTGGCTACAGTCTCCCTTCAGGTAGTTGTACACAGCAAGAAGGTCTCCCCTGAGCCTCCTCTTCTCCAGGCTAAGCAACCCCAGCTCCCTCAGCCTCTCCTCACAGGGCTGTGCTCCAGACGCCTCCCCAGCTTTGTTGCCCTTCTCTGGACACGTTCAAGTGTCTCAATGTCCCTCTTAAACTGAGGGGCCCAGAACTGGACACAGGACTCAAGGTGTGGCCTCAGCAGTGCTGAGTCCAGAGGCAGAATGACTTCCCTGCTCCTGCTGGCCACACTATTTCTGATGCAGGCCAGGATGCCAGTCCAACCCAAGATCACCAGGGTTATTAAACCATGCTCCAAAGTGCCATGTCTGTAGCTTCTCGATCACCTCCCTGGGCAGCCTGTTCCAATGCCTGACCACTCCTGCAGCAAGGAAATTGTTCCTAATCTCCAACATAAACCTACCCTGGCACTGTTTTGGTTTGATGGGTGTTGGAAGGGACCTCTGGAGCTCATCTAGTCCAGCATTCCTGCTAAATTAGGTTTGCCTAAATCAACTTCTGTTGGATGCTGGGGAGAATCCTGACTGGGTCTTTAGCCCTGAGGGTAAACAGATGAGGGTGGGAAATTCTGATCTAGAGAGGATGGTGCAGTCTTGTGTTCCTGCCTTTGTTACAGTGGAAGTTTCTGTAACCATGTCTGCTATTGGGTATTTGCTTGGAACAGTGATGAGTTTAGAAAGAAGTAGAAAGAAAGCAATGTCCTCAGCTCAGGAGAGACATGGATGCGTTGGAGTGAGGCCACAGCAATGATGGGAGGGCTGGAAGCCCTCTACTGTGAGGCCAGGCTGAGAGAGCTGGGGTTGTTCAGCATGGAGAAAAGAAGGCTCCTTTGTTGGCCTTTCAGTGCTTGAAGGGGCTGATCAGAAAGCTGGGGAGAGACTTTTGGGCAGGGCTTTCTGTGACAGGAGAAGGGGGATGGTTTGAACTCAAAGAGGGAGACAGACTGGAGTGGAGAAAGGAATATTTGAGGGTGGTGAGGGCCTGGGCCAGGTTGCCCAGAGAGGTGGGAGATGTCCCATCCCTGGAACTATCACAGGTCGGACTGTTTGGGGCTGTGAGCAACCTGCTGTAGTTGCAGATGTCCCTGCTGACTGCAGGGGGGTTGGACTAGACAACCTTTATAGGTCTCTTTCCACCCAATCCAGCCTGGGATTCTGTGATAAGACAGCTCTTGTGGCTATCAGCTTTGCCATGCAGCTCTGAGGTTTTTGTACTATTTCCAGACCCTTTACTCCATTCCCTGCCTGCTGAGCAAGGGAGCTCTCTGCATGCTGCACTTGATGCCATTTTTTTTGTTTACAGAAATCCCTTTTGTTTTTTCCCCTTGATGTGTTTTAAACCAAGTTAAACATTTTGATTTTCCCTGGCTTCCTGGCTCTGTGATGTGCTGCTTCATTTTCAGTGAGGTTTCGTTGTGTTTCTCACGCTATCTGTTGTCATTCCCTCGCCCTGAGCTCTGCTTCTCACTTGTTAAAATGCAGCAGTCCCTTGAACTTGGTGGGAGCAGTTTTCCTTGTGGGAAGCTGCTGAGACATAGGAACTCTGTGGTGTTTTCCATACAGTCCATAAAGAAATGAGAGAAAATGCTGGTTTAGCCATTTTGTAATGATGAATATCCTGAGTGTAAGAATTATCAAGGTTGGAAGAGACCTTCAAGATCATCAAGTCCAAGGGCTTGCCTAGAGCTCACAATCCCACCACTACTGCAAAGCCACTGCCACTAAAGCATGGAATTGTTTTGGTTGCAAAAGATCTCCAAGATCATCAAGTCCAACCTTTCAACCTAAGACCAACATGGCCATTAAACTGTGTTCCAAAGTGCCATGAGCTTAAAGTAGGGGCATCCACAGCACCTCAACCAGGATCGCAGTGGTCAGCTAGGTTTAGGAATCTCTCCAGAGAAAGAGACTCTGGGCAGCCTGCTCCAGGGCTCCAGCACCCTCACACCAAAGAAATTATCCTCATCTTCAGGAGGAACCTCCTAGATTCCAGTTTGTGTCTATTGCACCTTGTCCTGTCACTGGGCACCACTGACAAGAGTTTGGTACCATCCTCTTGCCCCTCACAGGTCCTCTACCTCTTGCTGAGCATTGAGAAGATCCCCCTCTGGATGCCTCTTCTCCAGGCAAAACAGCCCCAGGTCTCTCTGCCTTTTCTCCTCACAGAGATGCTCCAGGACCCTCAGCATCTTTGGAGCCTCCACTGGACCTTCCCCAGTAGTTCCACCTGTCTTGAACTGGACACAAGACTCCAGATACATCCTAGCCAGGGCAGAGTAGAGAAGGAGGAGATCCTCCCTTGATCTTCTGGCTACACTCTTCATGCACCCCAGGAGATCATTTGCCTTCTTAACCATAAGGGCACATTGCTGTCCCATGGATAACTTATTGTCCACCAGCACTCTAAGGTCCTTCTCTGAATAGCTGCTTTCCATCAGACCAACCCTTAATTTGAGCTGGTTCCAGCAGTGCTGCTGGAGATGTTTTGGGGTTTTTATTCCTTTCCTCCTTTCATCTTCTCTCACCCACTGGTGGTTCTGCTCATCCATGTACTGGGCAAAATGTTCCCTTAAATATTTAATGCTAGACTTGCTGTTAACTGAGTTTTTGTGCCAGTGTTAACATCAAGCCTCAATTGGAGCTTGCAGACATGCAGCTACTTGGTGGTCTGGGCTCCATCTTCATGTTTATTACTTGCTTTGCTGGTAAAGAGAAAACTGAATTTTCCAGGTCTTTGAGGAGGACTTTATCTTAACAAGCAAACAAAAAAAGTCCCCACACCAAGCAACCTACCCAGAATGCAATAAACTTTGGGACTGCAAACAGTTTTGTGGAGAAATTGAGGTGTGGGATGGATCCTTGGCTTCTGCTACCACTTTTATGGCTACTCTGGTCTAATTGGGGTATTTATTTTGTTACCCTCACTTACAATTTCTTAATTATTGGAGGGAGAAAGGTAAGGGCTGAGCCTGTGGAGATGGACTCTGCAAATTAGCAGTGAGGACAAATATTAAAAGAGGCACCATCTGCCATAGAACCCATTTGCCACCTGTTCCCCTGCTTTCAGATCTAGCTAATGGTTTCCAGTTAAGGTTTGAGGCTGCCACAGAACAGCTGGGAAGTGACTAAGTATTTTTCCTCTCAATACCTTTAACAGCCCAGCAACACTCTGAGTTAAAACCAGCTCTTAATGCCAGCCATTTTCAATGTGCTCTTGCCTCAGCCTCTCAGCTTGCTTCATGAGCAAGTTCTGCTGATGTAAACCACAGTTTTGTAACAATGCTCCATTATTTTGATGGTGCTGTCCACAAGAAACTCCTTTTCCTCCACAGCAAACTGAAGTGTGATGTCTGTCTCAGAATGAACCCAAGACCACCATGGCCATTAAACCATGTCCCCGGGTTTTCCATGTCCACATGTTTCTGGAACACTTTCAGGGCTGGTGACTCCACCACCTCCCTGTGCAGCCTCTTCTAATGCTTGACCACTCCTGCAGGAGAGAAATTGTTCCTAACCTCCAGCTTAAACATTTCCTGGCACAATTTCAGGCCATTTTCTCTTATTCTATCACCTGATACTAGGGAGGTCTCAGGTCAGGTTAAAGGAAGGTGGAGTGACAGCAGAATTACTCCTGTGGAACCTTCAAGCTCAGCCTAAAATCTTCCCTCGCTGATTTCTTAACACTGTTCTAGGTGACATTGAATCACAGACTGGTTTGGGTGGAAAGGGACCTTGAAAGCTCATGCAGTCCAACCCTCTGCAGTCAGCAGGGACATCTGTAACTTTGAGGTTCTTTCCTACCTGAATGCAGCCTTAAATCTGATGTCCATCTATTTTGGAAGCTTCTCTATTCCTTTCTGGGTGTCCTGCCTGTCTCTCAGCAGAAGCAGCTTGACTTTGAATACTGAGCAGTTCTAACAAGCTTGTTGTAAATGATCTGCCCAGCTTTAATGCTGTGTAACGAAGCAAGCAAATGAATGTTTATAGTTATTAAAGTGATAACTTCCTACTCCAGCTAATACCCAACAGAAAATGACTTCTCTGTTTCATGTCTCTGCTGGTACATGCAAGAGGAGACACCGGTGTGGGGTGGGTTTAGAAGCTCCAAGTGGTAGAGATCACAGTTAAATAAGCATCAGTTTTGTCCTCCTGTTGGACAGCAAATCTCTGCTGGAAACTGCAAATGCTCAGCTGCCCAGTTAAGAGTCTCTAAGAACTGGAGTGGTTGTTCAGCAAGGACACTGTGACCCAACGATGTGCCCTCAAGGCAGCCAGTGGTCTCCTGCTATGTATCAAGAAGAGTGTGGCCAGAGAGTCTTGGGAGGTTTTCCTCCTCCTCTGCTCGGCCCTAATGAGGCCACAGCTGCAGTCCTGGGTCCAGTTCTGGGCTCCCCAGTACAAGCGGGACAGGGAACTATTGGAGAGAGTCCAGTTGAAGCTGCAAAGATCCTGAGGGGCCTGGAGCATCTCTGTGAGGAGGAAAGGCTGAGACCTGGGGCTGTTGAGCCTGGAGAAGAGCGCCTGAGAGGGGATCTGATCAATGCTCAGCAAGAGCTAATGGGCCTGTGCAGGGGCAATGGCATGGGGCCAGACTTCTCAATGGTGCCCAGCAATCTGACATGGGCAATGGGCACAAACTGGAACCCAGGAGGTTCCACTTGAAGAGGAGGAGAAACTTGCTTGGTGTGAACCCTCACACCAACCAGCCCTGGAGCAGGCTGCCCAGAGAGGTTGTGGAGTCTCCTTCTCTGGTGAGAATCATAGAATCATGGAATCAACAAGGTTGGAAAAGACCTCAAGGATCATCAAGTCCAACC
This sequence comes from Colaptes auratus, assembly GCA_015227895.2. Taxonomy (NCBI): domain Eukaryota; kingdom Metazoa; phylum Chordata; class Aves; order Piciformes; family Picidae; genus Colaptes; species Colaptes auratus. Next base: position 39,631,270 of record CM026886.1, on the reverse strand, counting down.
TGTCACCCAACACCTCATGACTACTAAACCATGGCACCAAGTGCCACATCCAGTCCCCTCTTGAACACCTCCAGGGATGCTGACTCCACCACCTCCCTGGGCAGCACATTCCAATGGCTAACAACTCTCTCTGGGAAGAACTTTCTCCTCACCTCCAGCCTAAGCTACCCCTGGTGCAGCTTGAGACTGTGTCCTCTTGTTCTGGTGCTGGTTGCCTGGGAGAAGAGACCAACCCCCTCCTGGCTACCCCTTCAGGTAGTTGTAGAGAGCAAGAAGGTCTCCCCTGAGCCTCCTCTTCTCTGGGCTTTGCCCACCTGGCCATTGTGATCCTGAGCAAGCTGCTGTGGGTGCCCCTGCTTTAGCGGGGGGGTGGGACTGGATGTTCTCTTTCAACTCCCCTTATGCTGGGATTCTGTTTCTGAAGGTGGTTCCCGTTGTTTGTGTGAAAATGCAGCTTTTTCTTCGAGTTTGTAAGACAAGCATGCTGCATGAAAAGGAGAGGCAGAGTAGCCTGGGGCAGAACTTTCTAATATTGTAGGGTTTTTGTTCCATCTTTATTGGAAAAAAAATCAGGTCAATAATGGAGCATTTATTGATGCAAAGACCTGGCTGGACTCAAGCAGCTTTGTGGGTTGTGCTGCAGTTAGTCTGTGCAAACACAGGGTGATTTCCAAGGCATTAAGAGGTGTTTTTTCTGGGCCTATCTTATCTATCCATAGGAAAAGACATCTCTAATCCTCCTTTTACTGCAGATATGACTAAGTAGAAGTGGAAGGCAAGATTTTCTGGCAGGATAAAAATACCCTCTCAGAGGGATTGTCCTGCCGTGGCACTTCATCTTATCTCCGGTAAGGATCCCGCGGCCAGGCTGCTATCAGTTACAAATTAGTCCTGCTTCATTTCTGCTGTCTTCTTGGGTAAACAGCTCTTTTCTCCAGGGGTGGACCAGGAGAAACAGGTTCAGTGTCTTGAATGTAATATCAAGTTATTGACAATGGCAAAAAAAAACCCAACCCAAACCCCAAACCCAACACCCCACTTAATTAAATATTGCACGTAGCAGTTAAAGAAGACAAACAACCCAAAGCCTTCTCGTTCGTGCCCAACTGTTTGCTTGGTAAATGTCATGGAAGTCAGACTTAATTTACTCTGTGTTTAACTGCTTGGTAAAACAAGGAGTAAGGGTTCTGTTGTTCTTTTTTTTTTTTCCTTTTTATCTTTTTTTTTTTTCTCCTCCCCCCTCTACAGTGCAGTGCTGTGGAGAGAGTTTAAATCAGATTTCACAGGTTAGCAGCAGCAGTTAGACTGATCAGATACCTGTGGGGTGGCTTTTCTCCGTTCAGGAGACCAGCAAGCGGTGCAGACCCAAGCAGCTCCCGCTGCTGACGCTTGCAAGATTAATACTAATGCAGCACTTAGCAATTTTCCCTCCAGAAAGCAAAGGCACTTTGAGGGATTTGGTCTGAGTTTGCTCATGTTTCGCTCTTTCCTGCCAGCTCAGTGGGTGCTGGGCTGTGGTGGGTCACTGTGCTGCCGCACCCACTCGCCACAGCACGTGGAGAGTCACCTGGTGACCCGCCTGGTGGATGTGGGGAGGCCTGTGGATGTGGTCTACCTGGACTTCAGCAAGGCCTTTGACACCGTCCCCCACAGCAAACTGCTGGCTAAGCTGTCAGCTTGTGTTCTGGACAGCAAGACTCTGTGCTGGGTTAGGACCTGGCTGGAGGGCTGAGCCCAGAGAGTGGTGGTGAATGGTGCCACAGGCAGCTGGCGGACAGTCACTAGTGGTGTCCCCCAGGGATCGGTGCTGGGCCCCATCCTCTTTAATATCTTCATTGATGATCTGGATGAGGGGATTGAGACAGTCATCAGCAAATTTGCAGATGACACGAAGTTGGGAGCAGATGTTGATCTGTTAGAAGGCAGAAGGGCTCTGCAGAGGGACCTCGACTGACTGGGCAGATGGGCAGAGTCCAACAGGATGGCATTCAACAAGTCCAAGTGCCAGGTGCTGCACTTTGGCCACAGCAACCCCATGCAGTGCTACAGGCTGGGGTCAGAGTGGCTGGAGAGCTGCCAAACACAAAGGGACCTGGGGGTGCTAGTTGACAGCTGCCTGAACATGAGCCAGCAGTGTGCCAGGTGGCCATGAAGGCCAATGGCATCCTGGCCTGCATCAGAAACAGTGTGGCCAGCAGGAGCAGGGAATTTATTGTACCCCTGGACTCAGCACTGGTTAGGCCACACCTTGAGTCCTGTGTCCAGTTCTGGGCCCCTCAGTTTAAGAAGGACATTGAGACACTTGAACGTGTCCAGAGAAGGGCAACAAGGCGGGGGAGAGGCCTTGAGCACAGCCCTGTGAGGAGAGGCTGAGGGAGCTGGGGTTGCTTAGCCTGGAGAAGGGGAGGCTCAGGGGAGACCTCATTGCTCTCTACAACTACCTGAAGGGAGGTTGTAACCAGGAGGGGGTTGGTCTCTTCTCTCTAGCAGCCAGTACCAGAACAAGAGGACACAGTCTCAAGCTGTGCCAGGGGAGGTTTAGGCTGGAGGTGAGGAGAAAGTTCTTCCCAGAGAGGGTTGTTAGCCATTGGAATGTGCTGCCCAGGGAGGTGGTGGAGTCCCCATCCCTGAAGGTGTTCAAGAGGGGATTGGACGTGGCACTTGGTGCCATGGTTTAGTCATGAGGTGTTGGGTGACAGGTTGGACTTGATGATCTTTGAGGTCTCTTGCAACCTTGGTGATACTGTGATACCTAAAGCATGCTAGATAGCATTTTTCTTCCTCTTTTCTGCTTCATGATTATTTGGCCAGCCTCAGGATGTTTTGACCTTGTCTTAGAACCACAGAATCATGCAATTGTTTGGGTTGGAAGAGCCCTTCGAGGTCATCAAGTCCAACCTTCAACCCAACACCACTATGACCATTACACTGTGTCCCCAAGTGCCATGTCCACACATTTCTTGGATACCTCCAGGGATGGTGACTCCACCACCTCCCTGGGCAGCCTATTCTGATGCCTGACCCCTCTTGCAGCAAAGAAATTATTCCTAATTTCCAACCTAAACCTTGGGAGCTGCCTTGGAGGCATGTGGCTGCCCTTAACTCTCTTGATCTCATGCCTTAGATGAGAGGTTGCAATGGGGGCAGGACTGAAGGGTTCTCCTCAAAATCTTCCTCACTGCTTTTTGAGCTGAATTCCTGAGGCAAACTGAATCTCTGGGGATCCATAGGGTCTGCTTCTCCATAGGGCTTCTCAGATGTTAACTTGCTCACCTGTGCCCCTGAGGATTGATCCCTGGGCTGCAGGCTCTTTCATAGAATCACAGAATGATTTAGGTTGGAAGGGACCTTAAAGATCATCTAGTTCCAACTCCCCTGCCATGGGCAATGGTGCCTTCTACTAGATCAGGCTGTTCAAGATCTCATCCCGCCTGGCTGTGAACACCTCCAGGGAGGGGGCATCCACGACCTTCCTTTCATGTGCCAGTCTGTGTGCTTGACACCCTTGCTCAACCATTTAATTACAGATTGGTTTGGTTCTTCCTCATTAGCTACAAGAGGCATCATATTCCCCTAGAAGAGTTTTCTATGAGAGATTTGAGTCTGCAACAGAAAAATCATGAAGCAAGAGAATCTGGAGGTAGGTCCAGTGAGGCAATCCCAGGCACAAATCCAGGCTGGGCAGGGACTGGCTGGAGAGCAGCCTGAGGAGAGAGACTTGGGGGTGCTGGTGGAGGAGAAGCTCAACAGGAGCTCTCAGTGTGCACTTGCAGCCCGGAAAGCCAATCAGATCCTGGGCTGCATCAGGAGAAGTGTGGCCAGCAGGTCAAGGGAGGGGATTCTCCCCCTCTGCTCAGCTCTGGTGAGACCCTACCTGGAGCCCTGCCTCCAGTTCTGGACCCCCTATTACTAGAGAGATCTTGAGATGCTGGAAGGTGTCCAGAGAAGGGCCATGAGGATGAGCAGAGGGCTGGAGCTCCTCTCCTATGAGAACAGACTGAAAGAGTTGGGGCTGTTCAGTCTGGAGAAGAAGAGGCTCCCAGGTGACCTAATTGTGGCCTTCCAGTATCTGAAGGGGACTACGAGAAGGCTGGGAAGGGACTTCTGAGGCTATCAGGTATTGATAGGACTAGGGGGAATGGAATGAAGCTGGAGGTGGGGAGATTCAGGCTGGAGGTGAGGAGGAAGTTCTTCCCCATGAGAGTGGTGAAGCCCTGGAATGGGTTGTCCAGGGAGGTGGTTGAGGCTCTGTCCCTGGAGGTGTTTAAGCCCAGGCTGGCTGAGGCTCTGGCCAGCCTGCTCTAGTGTCGGGTGTCCCTGCCCATGGCAGGGGCGTTGGAACTAGATGATGCTTGTGGTCCCTTCCAACCCTAACTGATTCTGTTTTTCTATGCTGAGGCCATTGAGCCTGGAGAACAGCAGACTTGGAGTAGATTTCTCAATGCTCAGCAAGAGCTAAAAGGCTGTGGGTTTTTAAAGAGCTAAAAGAGCTGAAAGAGGCTGGGGCCAGACTCTTGTCGGTGGTATCCAGGGGCAGTAGAACAGCGTTGTCCACCCACTTGAAGTGGTGGAAAACAAAGGTGTTGTCATTTTCTTGGTGTTTTTCACCAGCTATAATTAGGACCTTTTCTGGTTGGCTTCCCATGTCTGATTGCCATTCAGTGAGGCAGGCTGCCCAGGGAGCTGGTGGACTCACCATCCCTGAAGGTGTGCAAGAAATGTGGGGAGATGGCGCTTGGGGACGTGGTTTGAGGGCCGCGGTGGTCTTAGTTTGATGTTTGGACTCGGTGATCTTTAGAGGCCTTTTCCAACCCAAACACAATCCTGTGATTCTGTGTATCTCAGTCAGGCCCCACTCCAGAAGAGTAAATACCTTTAAGGATGTAAAATTAGTCTTGGCTGGTTGGCCAGAATATAAATAAGGTAAATTAATTAAATTCCCCATTTTTAAGTGTTGTATGGTTGCCTCCCTAGGGTAGCTAAAGAGAATTTCATTGATTTCAGTGCAAATTTACTTCTCTTTACCACATGCTAAGTGTGATGATGATGTTTCTGCAACCCAGTCAGGAGGTCTGGCAGCCCCTAAGGAGGGGCTGGGGCTGGCACCCCCCTGACCCTTGCAAGTGAGGAATTTGTGACTTCTGAGCTGCAAACCCTGGAATTGATGTGCTGGAGGCTCCATCTGCAGCCACTCCTGCACCTGCAGCAGTGATGAAAAGGGATGTAGCCTGTTGATTGTGGTGCTCACCAGGGATCATAACTGGGTCCAGTCTTACTCAGTATCTGGCCATCTGGCAATTTGCCCATGGTGGTCTTAGGTTGACAGTTGGACTCAAGGATCTTGGAGATCTCTCCCAACCAGAACAATTCTGTGGTTCTGTGATCTTAATCAGTGCCCTTGATGAATGGTCAGAATAGACCTCCAGCCAGTTTGCTGATGATGCCCAACTGGGAGGAGTGGCTGACAGGCCATCAGGCTGTGCTGCCATTCAGTGAGGCCTGGCCGGGCTGGAGAGTTGGGCAGAGGTGAACCTCATGAAGTTTGACAAAGGCAAATGTAGAGTGCTGCACATGGGGAGCAGGGCCAGCAACCCTCAGTACCAGTAGAGGTGGGGGGTTGACCTGCTGGAACACAGCTCTGCCAAGAAGGAGCTGGGAGTGCTCGTGGACACTGAGGGTTGCCCAGAGAGATGGGAGATGCCTCACCCCTGGAACCTCTGCAGGTCAGGTTGTTTGGTGCTGTGAGCAACCTCCTCTAGTTGTAGATGTCCCTGCTGCAGGAACCGCTGCAGGTCAGGTTGTTCGGTGCTGTGAGCAACCTGCTCTAGTTGTAGATGTCCCTGCTGCAGGAACCTCTGCAGGTCAGGTTGTTCGTGCTGTGAGCAACCTGCTCTAGTTGTAGATGTCCCTGCTGCCTGCAGAGAGGTGGACTGAAGGACCTTTAAAGGTCCATTCCATGGTTCTATTAAGATCTCATTCCCCTACACAGCTACTCAACCCAGACAACTCATCCAGACTTTTCCATCCTCCTTTGGCTTCTGACACCCAAAAAGTTTTGACTTTCAGCCCTGAAGTTCTGATTTGTTCTCAGCTGGGTGAGCTTTAAAGGCCCCTTCCAACCCAAACCCACTGTGTGATACCATGAGAGAAATCTCAGCAGAGTCCTCACAGCTGGAACTCAACCAGCCCTTAATTCCTCGGTGATGAAGGATGATAAAACCAGGCTTTGAAAGCCTGGTAGCTCAGCAGCAGTTGGAGGAGATGACTTGCACCTGATTGCTGAAATGGCCTTGTCTGCTGGCCTTTAAGCCTTCAAGGAGATGGGCAATTACCTTCCTTAAGTAATTCTCTGACCTAACGAGGGATGATTTCCTCTGGATTTATGCCCCCTGGTATTTAAATAATTGCAGACTTCAGCTGAAGCTCTTTTGGCAGTCAGAGCACTTTCCTTCCTTCTGGTTGCTCAGGCACTTCTGGAAAGATGAAACTTTACTGTCTCCTCCTTTCAATCCAATCACTTAGAGCATTGCTCTCCTCCTCCCTGTCCTGCTGTTCATGAGTACTGAGGTGTTCCTCCAGCCTTTGAAAGGTCAACTTTTCTTCTCACATCTGTACAAAACCCACTGGTGTGCTTTTAAACCATGGAATCACGGAATGATATGGGTTGGAGAGGGCCCTAAAGACCATGTAGTTCCAACCTCCTGCCATGGGCAGGGACACTTGCCACTAGCCCAGGGTGCTCACGGCAACCCAACCTGGCCTTGAGCACCTCCAGAGAGGGGATGTTCACAGCCTCCCTGGGAGACCTGTTCCAGTGTCTCACCACCCTCACTGTCAAGAATTTCTTCTTAATCTTCAGTCTAAGTCTCCCCTCCTCAAGCTTCAATCTGTTCCCCTATGTCCTGTCACCACAACCCTTTGTCAAAAGTCCCTCCCCAGCTTGCCTGTAGGCTCATGCAGGTACTGGAAGGCTGCTCTGAGGTCTCCCTCGTGCCTTCTCTTCTCCAGAATGAACAGCCCCAGCCCCCTCAACCTGTCTCCACAGGGGAGTTGCTCCAGCCCTCTGATCATCTTCATGGCCTCCTCTGGACTCTCTCCAACAGTTCCATGTCCTCCCTGGTTTAGGTGAACCAGAACTGTGTTTATGGAGGAACAGAGGTATCTTTGGGAAAGTATCCCTGAAAATACAAGCTGTGATGAAACAACCTGGCTTCTGTAGGAGCCTGGGGCAGTGCTGAGGCAGCTCCCCATAGATGAGAACTTGTTACTGAACAGCTCATTTCTGACTTTCCATGAGCCTGCAATGTTTCCTGTTGGCCAAGAAGGCAAATGGTCTCCTGGGCTGCATTAAGAAGGTCAAGGGAGGTTCTGCAACTGGCTGGAGGGCTTAGCCCAGAGAGTGGTGGTGAATGGTGCCACATCCAGCTGGCAGCCAGGCACTAGTGGTGTCCCCCAGGGATCACTGCTGGACCCAATCCTGTTCAACATCTTTATTGATGATCTGGATGAGGGCATTGAGTCCATCATCAGTACATTTGCAGATGACACCAAGCTGGGGTCAGAAGTTGATCTGTTAGAGGGTAGGAGAGCTCTGCAGAGGGACCTTGACAGGCTGGACAGATGGGCAGAGTCCAAGGGCAGGAGATTGAACACATCCCAGTGCTGGGTTCTACACATTGGCCACAACAACCCCATGCAGTGCTACAGGCTGGGGTCAGAGTGGCTGGAGAGTGGCCAGGCAGAAAGGGACCTGAGGGTACTGGTTGATAGTAGGCTGAACATGAACCAGCAGTGTGCCAAGGTGGCCAATGGCATCCTGGCCTGCATGAGGAAGAGTGTGGCCAGCAGGAGCAGGGAGGTCATTCTGCCCCTGGACTCCGCACTGGTTAGGCCACACCTTGAGTCCTGTGTCCAGTTCTGGGCCCCTCAGTTTAGGAAGGATGTTGACTTGCTGGAAGGTGTCCAGAGAAGGGCAACAAAGCTGGGGAGGGGTTTGGAGCACAGCCCTGTGAGGAGAGGCTGAGGGAGCTGGGGTTGCTTAGCCTGGAGAAGAGGAGGCTCAGGGCAGACCTTCTTGCTCTCTACAACTACGTGAGGGGAGGTTGTAGCCAGGAGGGGGTTGGTCTCTTCTCCCAGGCAACCAGCACCAGAACAAGAGGACACAGTCTCAAGCTGTGCCAGGGGATGTTTAGGCTGGAGGTTAGGAAGAAGTTCTTCATAGAAAGAGTGACTGGCCATTGGAATGTGCTGCCCAGGGAGATGGTGGAGTCACCATCCCTGGAGGTGTTTATGAAGAGCCTGGATGGGGTGCTTGGTGCCATGGTTTAGATGGTGTTGGATGATAGGTTGGACACAGTGATCTCAAAGGTCTCTTCCAACCTGGTTTATTCTATTCTATTCTACTCTGTCCTTGGGGAACCGAGCTTGTTAAGCCTGAAGAAAAGGAGGCTGAGGGGAGTCCTTCTGGCTCTCTGCAACTCCCTGAAAGGAGGTTGGAGTGAAGTGGGTGTCTGTGTCTTCTCCCAAGGAACAAGGAATAGGACAAGAGGCAATGGCTTCAAGTTGTTTCAGGGAAGTTCTAGGTTGGTTGATAGGAAGCAGTGGATGTTTGGCTTTGCTTTGCTGCCAGTTCAGTTCCAGTGGACTGGAACAAGGAAAGTCTCCTTGGAGACCAGCCCCCTTAGACTTGCACTGCATGAGGAAGAAGGTGAATCCTGCACCATTTCACCCAGTAACTCTGGCTGTGACATCCAGAGGCTCTGGGGGCAATGTGCTGTGACACTCCTGCTCTAAATCTGTTCATGTCTGGTCTGTCCTTAACTCCTGGTAACACCTCACTGCTCCATTTCCTCCAGTTTCTGGTTCCCAGCTGTGAAGTGGAGGGGCCATGGCCATGCTCCAGGTGACGGAGCATGCAGCAGTCCTGCAGAGCTCCACACCATAAATAACCATTACCCTGTGGAGCTCCTTTCCTGACAGCTACCAGGGGAAGTTATAAACAGCCACTGCCCCTGGACTTGGCACTGGTGAGGCCACACCTCGCATCCTGGGTTGGGTTTGGGATCCCTCACTCCAAGAAGGACATTGAGGTGTTGCAGCAGGTCCAGAGAAGAGCAGCAAAGGTGGTGAAGGGTCTGAAGAACAGGTCTGGTGAGGAGCAGCTGAAGGGAAATGGGGTTCAGTCTGGGGAACAGGGGGCTGAAGGGAGACCTTCTGGCTCTCTACATGCAACTCCCTGACAGGAAGTTGGAGCCAGGCAGGGGCTGGTCTCTTCTCCCTAGTATCAGGTGATAGAACCAGAGGAAATGGCCTGAAATTGTGCTGGGGAGGGCTAGGTTGGGTATGAGGTTGCAAGAGTGGTCAGGCACTGGAACAGGCTGCCCAGGGAGGTGGTGGAGTCACCATCCCTGGAGGTGTTCAAGAAATGTGTGGACATGGCAGCTGGGGACATGATCTAGTGGCCATGGTGGTGCTGGGTAGGAGGTTGGACTCAATGACCTTAGAGGGCTTTTCCAACTGCACCAATTCTATGAGGATTGAGGAACAGGCATAAAACCAAGCAATAAGAAATCTGACAGAGCAGAGGAGTTAAAACACCATTTTTGGGTTCTGGGAACAAAACAAAAGTGCTGGAATAAATTCAAATATTGGAGGAAGGGGAGCAAAATTCCTGTTTTCTCCTGGCTGAGAGCAGCTGCACTGGCAGGAAGCCTCCATTCCAATGAAACTTATATTTGCAGGGGGTTTGGCCTCTGGTGGGGTCAGCGCAGGAGCACCAGGCTAGAGATGAGTAAGCAATGGAAATCCTCTTGGTCTTGGCCATCAGTCAAAAGATTAAGCTGGGAAGCAGCAGGAGTGGAGACCCCAGAGCTTTCATGGACAGGAAGGATGTAACCTCTTGAGCCCTGAAGAATAAACAGGATAATCTTCATGTCTGTGCTGAGCTCAGGAGGAGAATCCCCTCCTGCTGTGCATGGCCAGCATACTGCAACTACAGAATCCCAGCATGGTGGGGGCTGGAAGAGACCTCTGGAGATCATCCAGTTCAAATCTCCTGCTACAAAAGGGGCACACACAGCAGCTCAACCAGGATCACAATGTCCTGGTGGGTTTGGAATGTCTCCAGAGGAGGAGACTCCACAACCTCTCTGGGGAGCAGCCTGCTCCAGCACCCTCACACCAAATAAGTATCTCCTTCTGGTCAGATGGAACCCCTGAGTTTCAGTTTATGCCCATTGCCCCTTGTTGTGTCACTGGGTACCACTGACAAGTGTCTGTCCCCATCCTCTTGCCCCCCACAGGCCCTTTAGCTCTTGCTGAGCATTGATCAGCTCCCCTCTCAGGCTGCTCTTCTCCAGGCTCAACAGCCCCAGGGCTCTCAGCCTTTCCTCCTCACAGAGATGCTCCAGGCCCCTCAGCATCTTTGAAGCCTCCTCTGGACTCTCTTCAGTAGTTCCTTGTCTTGAACCGGGGTGCTCACACAGGTGGCTTTTTGCTGGTTTCAGTTTGGGGTGAGGAAGGACAGGGTAGGCTTTGCTAAGTCTCTCTGGGCTGGGCAGTGTCAGTTGTGCTGGAGACGTATTTTACAAGGGAAGGGACTCAAGTTGCACCAGGGGAGGTTTAGGTTGGACATGAGGAACAATTTCTTCCTCAAAAGGGTTGTAAAGGTGCCCAGTGCAGTGATTAGGGAAGTCATTGTGCCCCTGTATTCTGCACTGGTTAGGCCACACCTTGAGTCCTGTGTCCAGTTCTGGGCCCCTCAGTTTAGGAAGGGACATCGAGACACTTGAATGTGTCCAGAGAAGGGCAATGAGGCTGGGGAGAGGCCTGAGCACAGCCCTGTGAGGAGAGGCTGAGGGAGCTGGGGTTGCTTAGCCTGGAGAAGAGGAGGCTCAGGGGAGACCTCATTGCTCTCTACAACTACCTGAAGGGTGGTTGTAGCCAGGAGGGGGTTGGTCTCTTCTTCCAGGCAACCAGCACCAGAACAAGAGGACACAGTCTCAAGCTGCACCAAGGGAAGTTTTAGGCTGGAGGTGAGGAGAAAGTTCTTCCCAGAGAGAGTCGTTAGCCATTGGAATGTGCTGCCTGGGGGCGTGATGGAGTCCCCATCCCTGGAGGTGTTCAAGAGGGGATTTGACGTGGCACTTGGTGCCATGGTTTAGTCATGAGGTCTGTGGTGACAGGTTGGACTGGATGATCTTTGAGGTCTCTTCCAACCTTAGTGATACTGTGATATTGTGGTGGAGTCCTCATCCCTAGAGGGCCTTTGAAGGTGTGGAGATGTGGTTCTGGGGAGCATGGTTTAGTGGTGACCTGGATTCATGGCTGGACTTGGTGACCTTAAAGGTCTCTTCCAACCAAAACCTTTCTATAATTATGTGGCTCTATGCAAATCAACTCTATGGCCCTTGCTCTTTTATTAATTTTTTTTTTGCCTTGAATCACTCTGAAGAAAATGAGGCTTAATCCCTTTCCAAATTGCTAACCTAGCTTGAAGATACAGTTGGAAGTGTCGTGGTTTAATTGGGAAAGGTGAGAATTGACCCTGAGCAGCAGGAACAGGAGACCTCTGCTGCCATAACAGCTGGGCTAAGGTCCAGGACTGATGTCACCTCATTTTGCCATGGGCAGTGTGACTCCTGTTACCAGGTTGTTAACATCTCTGTGCTGTGTAATGGAGTGAGGAGAGCCCTTGGCTCTGCTGAGGCAGAGAGGAAGCACTTGTCTAGAGCAGCTTTGTCCTGAACATCTGTCTTGTCTCTCTCAAGGGGCCCACGAGTGTCAGGAACCTCCCTGCTCCCCCTCTTGAGGTCTGTTTTGGCCACGAGCAAGTAGAGAAAGGAAACAGCAACAGTGATGTGTCTGTGTGGTACAGAAATAGCCTCTCAGTGATGTCTGTTACAAATACCAAAGGTGCTGCAGAAGTTAGCTGGCTCTCCCAGGAAATAGCTGCTGTCTCATTTCGTTTGGCTCCTGATGCACACCTGAAGGTGGTGGCTTCTGCTGGAGGTGAGGCAGCATCAGTCAGTTATGCAGAATCATAGCATCATAAAACAGTAGGGATTGGGATGGGCCTCTGAAGATCACTGAATCCAAACCCCTTGCCAAAGCATGGTCACCCAGGAACACATCCAGATGGGTCTTGAAAGTCTCTAGAGAAGGAGGCTCCACAACATCTCAGGGCAGGCTGTTCCAGGGCTCCAGCACCTACACACTGAAGAAGTTCTTCCTCATCATCAGATGGAACCTCCTGGTTTCCAGTCTGGGGGTCTGAGCAGCCTGCTACAGTTGCAGATATCCCTGCTGACTGCAGTGGGGTTGAACTAAATGGTCTTTAGAGGTCCCTTCCAGCCTCTGTCCAGCTCTGGGCCCCTCAGTTTAAGAAGGACATTGAGACTCTTGAATGTGTCCAGAGAAGGGCAATGAGGCTGGGGAGAGGTCTGGAGCACAAGCCCTATGAGGAGAGGCTGAGGGAGCTGGGGTTGTTTACCCTGGAGAAGAGGAGGCTCAGGGGAGACCTCATTGCTTTCTACAACTCCCTGAAGGGAGGTTGTAGCCAGGAGGGGGTTGGTCTCTTCTCCCAGGCAACCAGCACCAGAACAAGAGGACACAGTCTCAAGCTGCACCAGGGGTAGTTTAGGCTGGAGGTGAGGAGAAAGTTCTTCCTAGAGAGAGTTGTTAGCCATTGGGATGTGCTGCCCAGGGAGGTGGTGGAGTCACCATCCCTGGAGGTGTTCAAGAGGGGACTGGATGTGGCCCTTGGTGCCATGGTTTAGTAGTCATGAGGTGTTGGGTGACAGGTTGGACTTGATGATCTTTGAGGTCTTTTCCAACCTTATTGATTCTGTGATTCTAAACCACTCCATAATTCTACAGTTGCTTGAAAATTTGCCTAAACCTAATCATGAGTTGCAGAGACTCTGGGTGGGTGAGTGTGAGGTTCTTCACTCTTCTTATTCACCCCCTCCCTGGAGCTGTTCAAGGCAAGGCTGGATGAGGCCTTGAGCAACCTGGTCTAGTGGAAGCTGTCCCTGCCCATGGCAGGGAGGTTGGAACTAGATGATCCTTAAGGTCCCTTCCAACCCAAACCATTCTGTGAATGTATGATTCTAGGAGTTATTGGAGCCCAGGTTATGCTCAGCACACACCAAAAGCTCCTCTCGCATGGTGACAGGACGCTCAGTCTCTGGAGTTTATTTGCATTCCAGATCCATCTCTTGCAAAGCCTGAGAGCACAAAGAGCTGGAAAGCATCAATATTTATTCCTTCAAGGTTGTGATTGCCTTAAATCATCTCAGTTTCTTTGCTGAGTCGCAGCTATAATTAAGCTGAGTAGTTGAGCTCCATCTGCGCGTAAGAAATTACATCTCGCTGTGTCTATCTATCTGCTTGACTCCAGCAGGAGTGGAAGTTGTGAATTCTTCCCTGCCCTGGGAGGTGGTGGAGTCACCATCCCTGGAGGTGTTTACAAGCTGTGTGGATGTGGTGCTGAGGGATGTGGTTTAGTGGCAGTGGCTTAGCAGCAGCAGCAGTGGGATTGTGAGCACTAAGGGAACACTTACGCTTGATGAGCTCAAAGATCTCCTCCAACAGTTAGAATCAGAGAATCGTTTCAGTTGGAACAGACCTCCAAGATCCTTGAGTCCAACCATCAGCCCAACACCATCATGGCCACTATACCATGGCCACAGGTATCTTCAACACCTCAAGGGATGGTGACTCCACCACCTCCCTGGGCAGCCTGACCACTCCTGCAGGAAAGAAATTGTTCCTAATCTCCAGCCTAAACATTTCCTGGCACAATTTCAGGCCATTTCCTTTTATTCTATCACCTGATACTAGGGAGGTCTCAGGTCAGGTTAAAGGAAGGTAGAGTGACAGCAGGATTATGTATCTTGAACACCTCCAGGGATGGTGACTCCATTACATCTCTGGGCAGCCTTTTCCAGTGCCTGACCACTCTTGCAGCAAAGAAATCTTTCCTAATTTCTAATCTAAACATCCCCTGGCACAACTTTGGGCTGTTTCCTCTCATTCTATCACCTGATACTAGGGAGAAGAGACCAGCCTCCACCTCACTCCAACTACCTGAAGGGAGGTTGTAGCCAGGTGGGGGCTGGTCTCTTCTCCCAGCAACCATAGAATCAACAAGGTTGGAAAAAACCTCAAGATCATCAAGTCCAACCTGTCACCCAACACCTCATGACTACTAAACCACAGCTCCAAGTGCCACATCCCAACCCCTCTTGAACACCTCCAGGGATGGGGACTCCACCACCTCCCTGGGCAGCACATTCCAATGGCTAACAACTCTCTCTGGGAAGAACTTTTTCATCACCTCCAGCCTAAACTTCCCCTGGTGGAGCTTGAGACTGTGTCCTCTTGTTCTGGTGCTGGTTGCCTGGGAGAAGAGACCAACCCCCTCCTGGCTACAACCTCCCTTCAGGTAGTTGTAGACAGCAAGAAGGTCTCCACCACCAACAGAACAAGAGGACACAGTCTCAAGCTGTGCCAGGGGAGGTTTAGGCTGGATGTAGGAAGAAATTCTTCACACAAAGAGATACAATACAATACAATAAATCCAGGTTGGAAGAGACCTTCAAGATCATCGTGTCCAACCTATCAACTAATCCAATGAGAGATTGGCCTTTGGAATGTGCTGCCCAGGGAGGTGGTGGAGTCCCCATCACTGGAGGTGTTTAGGAAGAGCCTGGATGAGGCACTTAGTGCCATGGTTTAGCTGATTAGATGCTGTTGGGTGACTGGTTGGACTTGATGATCTCAAAGGTCTTTTCCAACCCGGTTTATTCTGTATTCCTTTCAGTTCTGTGGGTTAATTGCTTCTATAGCATCAAAAGGATAGGAGGAAATGACCTCAAGTTGCACCAGAGATGGTTTAGGTTGGACATGAAGAAGAATTTCTTCACTGAAAAATTGGTTAAACCTTGGAACAGGTTGCCCAAAGAGTGGTGGTGTCCCCATCCCTGAAAGTGTTCCCCAAAAACGTGGCTGTGATGCTGAGGGACGTGGTCAGGCATTGGAATAATGTGCCCAGGGGTGTGATGGAGTCACCATCCCTGGAGAATCACATCAACATGGCACTTCAGGAGATGGTTTAATGCCCATGGTGGTTTGGGGTTGACAGTTGGATTTGATGATCTTAGAGGTCTTTTCCAACCCAAACACTTCCATGATTCTGTGGTTCAGTGGTGACCTGGCAGTGTCAGGTTAATGGCTGGACTCTGTCATCTCAGGCTCTCTTCTCTGATTGTAATGTTTCTGTGATTTTAGTATCATAGTATCAGTCAGGGTTGGAAGAGACCACAAGGATCATCTAGTTCCAACCCCCCTGCCATGGGCAGGGACTCCCTACACTAGATCAGGCTGGCCAGAGCCTCAGCCAGCCTGGGCTTAAACACCTCCAGGGACAGAGCCTCAACCACCTCCCTGGACAACCCATTCCAGGGCTTCACCACCCTCACGGTGAAGAACTTCTTCCTCACATCCAGCCTGAATCTCCCCACCTCCAGCTTCATTCCATTCCCCCTAGTCCTATCACTACCTGATAGCCTGAGAAGTCCCTCCCCAGCCTTCTTGTAGCCCCCTTCAGATACTGGAAGGCCACAATGAGGTCACCTGGGAGCCTTCTCTTCTCCAGACTGAACAGCCCCAACTCCTTCAGTCTGTCCTCACAGGAGAGGTGCTCCAGCCCTCTGCTCATCCTCGTGGCCCTTCTCTGGACACCTTCCAGCACCTCCAGATCCCTCTTGGAATAGGGGCTCCAGAACTGGAGGCAGTACTGCAGGTGGGGTCTCACCAGGGCTGAGTAGAGGGGGAGAATCCCCTCCCTTGACCTGCTGGCCACACTTCTCCTGATGCAGCCCAGGCTCTGATTGGCTTTCCGGGCTGCAAGTGCACATTGAGAGGTCCTGTTGAGCTTCTCGTCCACCAGCACCCCCAAGTCTCTCTCCTCTGGGCTGCTCCCCTGCCAGTCCCTGCCCAGCCTGGATTTTTGCCTGGGATTGCCTCGACCCAGCTGCAGGACCCTGCCCTTGGTCTTGTTGAAGCTCCTGAGGTTGGCCTGTGCCCACCTCTCCAGCCTGTCCAGGTCCCTCTGGATGGCATCCCTTCCCTCCAGCCTGTCTGTTTTAAACGGTACAGTGATAATTTCCTTGCTCCTGGATGTGATCATCAATCAGCATAAAGCAGCCGCTGAAATGATGAGGTGGCAAGTCACATGTGGTGGCAAAATGAGCAGAGCTCATCTCCATGTCTGACTAGAGGGAGATAATTAAGCACAGTGTGGAAATTACTCCAATTTGGGGTGCAGGGAATTGCTTGCCTACTGAAATTCATGTGCCTGCCTCAGTCTGAGCTTACGTCTCCCTGGTGTCCCTGTAAGCCTCAGAACTTGCATGTGAACCCTTGGGAGTCTCCAGATGGAGCTAACATGTGGTCCACATGCTGCATGGCCACGGTCCTAACTCTTGGGAGGCAGCAGTGGGAAGGGAGTGGTGGCATTTCTGGAGCTGCTCCTGCTAAATGGCAGTGGTGGTGTGAGCTGTGATGTGTGGCCATGTGTGTGAGGAGCAGTTATGGGTTAGCTCAGTGTTTCTCAAGGGGATTGGCCAGAAAGTTGGAAGCTACCTGAGACAAAGCTGTTCCTCAGGGAGAACTTCAGCAGCAGGAGAGGTCCTGGGTGGAGCCCATTTGGTGGCACAGGCTGTAGAGGGAAATATTTCCCCCATCCCTTGCAAACTGAAAGGTGGAAGAGGACAAGGCAGTCATACTCTTCCCTGGGGTTTCTGAGATGTTATCATCGAAGGTGGACATTTGGGATGCATTCAAAATAGCTGTGTGGGCTTCTCTGAGTATGATGTAGATAGAACATAGAGAGGCAGCCATCTGCACATCCCTTACCAAAATGAGAAGAGATCCTGTTCTTGCTGGCCACCAGAACAGTGCCAGTGGCTCTCCATGAGCCCCTCTGCTTCCCAAAGGGAAGAAGGGGGAGAGACTGATGGGGTGGGAAATAAAACTTGACCAGCTGGGATGGAAAGAAGAACAATGTCATGGAGTAGAGACAAACAGACACAAACCAAGATGGAACCCAAGCCCTGATGGCAATGACTGCACCTTTGGCACCACTGACGCTGGGGGCAGGCACTGGGCAAGTCCCAGCCTGGTCTCAGCAGCAGATGGGAAACAGATTCAGGAGCTGGATTCTAGAACTGGACTCAGGAGCACAGGAATGGAGATGGAAGGCAGGTGGGACAGAGTCCTCCTGGGACAGCAGTCAGGGGAGAAGAGGCTTGGCTCTGCTGATCTCCGTTTCAGGCCATTTCCTCTCATCCTATCACCTGATACTAGGGAAAAGTGACCAACCCCCCCTCACTCCAGCCACCTTTCAGGGTGTTGTAGAGAGCCAGAAGGTCTTCCCTCAGTCTCCTCTTCTCCAGGCTAAACAACCCCAGGTCTCTCCCCTGCTCCTCACCAGACCTGTTCTCCAGACCTTTCACCAGAGCTTTGCTGCCCTTCTCTGGACCTGCTCCATCCCCTCAATGTCCTTCTCGGGGTGAGGGGCCCAATTCTGAACCCAGGATTAGAGGTGTGGGCTCACCAGTGCTGAGTACAGGGGGACAATCACTTGCCTGCTCCTGCTGGCATCTCTGTTGGGCTGCTGTGAGTGTGCTGTTCCATGGATGGCTCCATGATCAGAGACACCTTTGACACCAGCGCTGGAACCGATGGTTCCGCAGCGTCTCTTTATATCCAGAGAGCTCATCAAAGTTAATAGTTTTGCCAGGGGCTTTGACAGAAGCATGAAAAGGAAACTCATTGCCTGAGGTCCCAGCATCGTCTGGGAGATGGAAAATGGTTCAGTGTCTTGTTAGAGGTGGCCAAGGTACAAGTGCCTCCAGTTAGATGATTGTGCTGTAGGTAGCACAACAAACATCACCCTGACCTGTTGTTCCTCAGCAATGCTTTATTCATCATCCTCTCTTCAGAGCAAGGATGGGGTAGCATTGATCAGAGTCCCTTGCAGGGTGGTTTCTTTAACATGCTGCTGATGGTGTCTTGCAGGAATTTCTCTTACCCTGACTTCATGGCCAAAGAAGAGACAAATAATAAAACTCTGAGTTTTCTGCTGTTTCTCTTGCAGCTGCTTCTGATTCATGCAGAGACAGGATGAGGGGGTGATGGCTTCAACCTGCATTGAGATGAGTCATAGATTCATAGAATGGTTTGGGTTGGGAGGCAGCTCAGAGTTCATCCAGCTCCAAACCCCTGCCAGGGCAGGGACACCTCCCACTAGACCAGGGTGCCCAAGGACTCATTCAGCCTGGCCTTGAACACCTCAAGGGAGGAGGCAACCACAGCCTACCTGGGCAACCTGCTCCACTATCTCACCACCCTCACCAGAAAGAATTTATCCCTAATCTCCTGTCTAAATCTACCCTAAATTCTTTCCCAGGAGGGTGGTAAGGCACTAGAAGAGGTTGCCCAGGGCTCTGATACTGGAAGTGTTGCAATCCAGGTGGATCTCCATGGGTCCCTTCCAGCCCCTACCATTCTGTGAGCTTTTTAAAGGCATTTTTTTGTTTTCACTGGTGACAAAATAAAGTTTTCCTTCTGGTCTGTCTGCAGGTTCTGCCTCCAGGCTGGACACTCATATGGGTCCCTTGATGCCAACACAAGTCACCAGGGTAACTGCTGTGTCTGCACCGGCTGTGACCTTCATGGCAACCAATCTGATGGACCAGGCCTTGACAGGCAAGTTGATGGAGGCCCAGGGCAGACCTTATTGCCATCTGCGACTACCTGAAGGGCGGTCGTAGCCAGGTGGGGGTTGGTCTCTTCTCCCAGGCAGTTTGTGGCAGAACAAGAGGACACAGTCTCAAGCTGTGCCAGGGGAGGTTTAGGCTGGAGGTTAGGAAGAGATTCTTCCCAGCAAAGAGAGATTGGCCATTGGAATGTGCTGCCCAGGGAGGTGGTGGAGTCCCCATCCCTGGAGGTGTTTAAGAAGAAACTGGATGAGGCACTTGGTGCCATGGTTTAGTTGTTTAGATGGTGTTGGGTGACTGGTTGGACTTGATCTCAAAGGTCTTTTCCAACCTGGTTAATTCTGTGTTCTGTTTCCTAAACTCATCTTTCTGAAGCACCTCTCATGTATTTTCCATTCTTCCAGCCAAAAAATGCTTCCCATGCAACAGGAGACCCTTAAAACACGGGCTGGGGGTTTATGGCTTTTCCTTTAGTGTGTTTTGAGCTGTTTGGATCTTGTTTACTCTGGCAGTTGGCAGGAGCTTTGCGTTTGATGACACAAAAGGCAAGTTGCTGTAATGTCCTTGGGCTGTCCGTGTCCCACGGCAGTGGTATTCAGCGGCAGCAGGGTGATAATGTCATTGTCTTTTGGATATTTGCTCCATGCAGCCTTGTTGGCTGAAGCCTCCCTGGAAGCTTCCTGCTGTGCTGTGTGATAAAACTGCTCCGTTCATTGTCCTGTAAATGGCTCTCTGTTGTGGTGAGAGGAGGGGCAATGCTCTTCAAAAGGACATCACAAAATGGTAGGGGTTGGAAGGGACCTCTGGAGGTCATCCAGTCCAACCCTCTGTGCCAAGGCATGTGCACTTAGAGAAGATCACACAGGAATGCAGCCAGATGGGTTTGGAATCTTTCTGGAGATGAAGACTTCATGATCTCTCTGGGCAGTCTGCTCTAGGGCTCCATCATCCTTCAATTGAAGAAGTTCCTCCTCATGTGCAGATGGAACTTCCTATGTTCAAGTTTGTGCCCGTTTGCCCCTTCTCCTGTCACCGGGCACCACTGAAACAATCCTGGTCCCATCCTCCTGACACCCACCCTTGCAGTATTGATCAGCATTGATGAGATCCCCCTCAGGCTGCTCTTTTCCAGACTAAAAAGCCCCAATTCTCTCAGCCTTTCCTCATAAGAGAGATGTTCCAGTCCCTTCAGCATCTCTGTAGCCCTGTGATTATGTTCAGATTCACATCTAAGTGTTGCAAATCATGACCAAAACTGATCAGATTTAGGCAAGAAATTTGGAACAGCTTTCACATGAACATGAAATTCCATGTGCAGTTCTGTCATTGGTGAGCCAGCAGCTCTCTTCATGGAGGTGAGATGCTGTGATGGAGCTGGTCCTGCAGCCATCCAGGAGGTACCAGCCAGCTGTTGCCAGCTCCATGGCATCCTGAGGGCCTGAACACACATTCCCAGCTATGTTCCATGGAAAAGGAAAGGCTGAGAGCCCTGGGGCTGTTGAGCCTGGAGAAGAGCAGCCTGAGAAGGGGATCTGATCAATGCTCAGCAAGAGCTAAGGGACCTGGGTGTGGGGGCAAGAGGATGAGGCCAGACTCTTCCCAGTGGTGCCCAGTGACAGGACAAGGGGAAATGGGCACAAATTGGACCCCAGGAAGCTCCATCTGAGCAGAGAAGAAACTTGTTTGGTGTGAAGGTACTGGAGTCCTGGAGCAGACTGCCCAGAGAGGTTATGGAGTCTCCTTCTCTGGAGAGGCTCCAAACCCACTTGGCCATTGTGATCCTGGGCTGTGGGTGCCTCTGCTTTAGCAGGAGTGTTGGACTGGATGATGTCCAGAGGTTGCTTCCAACCCCCACCATGCTGGGATTCTTAGACAGCTGGAACACCAAGACATGAGTGCATGAATCCTACATCTGGTATATGGAGCACTTGAACATACCCCTGTGGCCCTGTGCCACCGCATTTTGCTGGCGGTGCCTGCAGCAGCGTTAAGCCATGGTGCAGACTTTGTAAGGCGTTTGATGGCTTTCATTTTCCAACACAGATTAGCTTTTCTTTGCCTTGCTTCCTAAAAAGAGAATTGGGTGTTCAGTGAGGCTTGGCACAGTTGGATTTTGCTGGTGACCACACAAGATCTGTCTCTCTCTGGAGGCAAATCAACAGTTTTTTCTGTACTTGTGGAGCAGGAGGAGTGAATTTGTAATGGTCCTGCAGGCATTGGCCTTGGTGTTGGGAACTGGAAAAGTCCAGCCTTCACTTCAGATCCAGTGGGGTTTTTTTGCATAGATACCAGTGAGGTGGAGGTGTGGCTGTCACCCTCACAACGCTCTGCATCACTTCATAGACATGCAGAGCTCAGACCATGAAGTGCTGGTCAGGGTTGAGATCCTGAACTTGGTATTTAAAAAGAATCAAAAGTAAAGAGCAGAGGAAGGAAGGTCAGCAAGAGTCAGCAAAGATCTTGGACTCAGAGCCCAGATTAGCCCTGCCCAGCCTCTCAGAGGTGCAGAAGAAGATGGAGAGAGAAGCTGGGAAATAGTTGAGTGACTTGAGCGATGGGAAAATAAAACAAACATGTAGAAATACCCAGGTGGTAGGCATGGAGCCCCTCCTCCCTCTCCCTCTCCCCCTCCTCCCCTCTCCCCCTCCTCCCCTCTCCCCCCCTCCTCCCTCTCCCCCCTCCTCCCTCTCCCCCTCCTCCCTCTCCCCCTCCTCCCTCTCCCCCTCCTCCCTCTCCCCTCCTCCCTCTCCCCTCCTCCCTCTCCCCCTCCTCCCTCTCCCCCTCCTCCCTCTCCCCCTCCTCCCTCTCCCCCTCCTCCCTCTCCCCCTCCTCCCTCTCCCCCTCCAGCACTTACTAAGCCATTGATGATCACACCCAACATCCTCTGAGACCCACCCCCCCCAGCCACTTTTGCAGCTTCCCCTTTCATCCTGTGCATTATTCATGTCCCTCCACCTGCCATGGAGCCTCCAAGAAGCCTCTTTGATCAGGTGCCTTCATCCTCCTGTCCCACCATATCCTCAGCAGTGGAACAGCCCACACAGGAGCATGGCCTTGGAATCACTGCTATGTTTAGAGGAGGGGGCAAAAAAGGTGTCTGATGGTGCTGGAGATACCTCATGGTGCTTTGGTTATCAGGCTGCAGTTTATTTAAGAGGAGGGAGAAAAAAAGGCTAATTAATGAGAAAAGAGCAAATCTGAGCAAAGCCTTGTGCCTGCTCATGGGGGAGGTAGAGGTGGAGACACTGGAGCAGGCGGCCCAAGGAGGGGCACGGATGCCCCCTCCCTGGAGGTGTTCAAGGCTGGTTTGGATGGAGCTTGAGCAATGTGGTCTACTGGAAGGTGTCCCTGCCTGTGGCAGGGCTGCTGGAGCTAGATGATCTTTAAGGTCCCTTCCAATCCAAACCACAGGATGTGATATGGTCTGGCTGGTTGACCTTTCTTTGCCTTTCTCTGTGTGGGCAGAGGAGGATCAGTCCTTGAATTGTTTGGGTTGGAAGAGACCTTTAAAGGTCCTCTAGTCCAACCCAAAATGAGGAAAATTTTAATGATCTAGAAAGTTCTGACAGTGGTTTGATTCATTTGGAGTATGGTGACCAGCTCTGGCGTCCTCAACACAGGAGACCTAGATCTGGGCAACTGCTGGGGGTGACCCTGCTTTAGCAGGGGGACTATCATGTGATTGGCAGTTCACTGGCTAGGCCACACCTGGAGTCCTGTGCCCAGTTCTGGGCCCCTCACTTTAGGAAGGATGTTGAGTTGCAGAGAAGGGCAACAAAGCTGGGGAGGGGTCTGGAGCACAGCCCTGTGAGGAAAGGCTGAGGGAGCTGGGGTTGCTTAGCCTGGAGAAGAGGAGGCTCAGGGCAGACCTTATTGCTCTCTATAACTCCCTGAAGGGAGGTTGTAGCCAGGTGGGGTTGGTCTCTTCTCCCAGGCAACCAGCACCAGAACAAGAGGACACAGTCTCAAGCTGCACCAGGGGAGGTTTAGGTTGGATGTTAGGAAGTTATTCTTCATAGAGAGAGTGATTTGCCATTGGAATGTGCTGCCCAGGGAGGTGCTGGAGTCACCATCACTGGAGGTGCTTAGGAAGGGCCTGGATGGGGTGCTTGGTGCCATGGTTTAGTTGATTAGATGGTGTTGGGTGATCGGTTGGACTTGATGATCTCAAAGGTCTCTTCCGGTCTATTCTATTCTATTCTATTCTATTCTATTCTATTCTATTCTATTCTATTCTATTCTATTCTATTCTATTCTATTCTATTCTATTCTACTAAATGATCTCCAGTCATCCCTTCTAATGCCACCACACAGGGATTCTGGGGCATGTTGTACCATCCTTGCATCCAATCCGAGCTCCCGGAGCTCTGCAAGTGTGGCTTGGGTTCTCTCTTTATGTTCTCAGGGTTTGTCTCCTATTTAGTTACCTTGTCATCAGCTTTGGGCAGCTCCTCAGTGCAATTCTCCTGTGCAGTGGTTTGTTTACATCTGCCAGCTGCCAGTTCTGTACTTTTTATTAATGCTTTAATGATTAACTAAACATTGACAAGGTGAAGGTGTTTGCTTGTTCCTCATGCATAGGCATATTGAGTGAAAGGATGTGGTGATATTGAGTGAGAGAAAGAACTTGGCTCCTGCTGAACCCAAGAGGAACCCAGTGAAGACTCCTCC
The DNA here is from genome assembly GCA_015227895.2 of Colaptes auratus. Lineage (NCBI taxonomy): Eukaryota > Metazoa > Chordata > Aves > Piciformes > Picidae > Colaptes > Colaptes auratus. Next base: position 39,607,814 of record CM026886.1, on the reverse strand, counting down.
TTAAGCCAACCTGATAATGAAGACTCTAAAAGAACCAAATAATAATAACAACAAAAAAGCTCTTTTTTTTTTTCTTCCTTCTTTTTTTTTTTCCTAGGATTAAACAAATTAAAAAGAGGACAAAGGGGCTGCTGTGGATTTCTTTTATTGAAAGGAAAAATAAAGCCCAGGTCCCTTGAGCATCACTTCCCACGCTGCTCCGTGCTCGAGTGACGGAACCTGAGGTTTTTAAGGCCAGGCTGGAGGTGGCTCTGAGCAACTTGATCTAGTGTGAGGTGTCCCTGCCCATGGCAGGGGGGTTGGAATGGGATGATCCTTGAGGTTCCTTCCAACCCCAACAATTCTATGGTGTGTCTGTGGCTTTTCCAGCAACAGCTGAAGTAAGGTTTGAGTGAGGAGGAGAAGGTGAGGAGAAGAGATTAGGACCCAGAGGGGGTGGTTTGGTTTTTCTTCACTAGTATATTTGTTCCACTAGACCAGAGTCTTTCACACAGTATCACTGAATCACCAAGGTTGGAAGAGACCTCAAAGATCATCAAGTCCAACCTGTCATCACAGACCTCATGACTAGACCATGGCACCAAGTGCCAAGTCCAATCCCCTCTTGAACACCTCCAGGGATGGGGACTCCACCACCTCCCAGGGCAGCACATTCCAATGGCTAACAACTCTCTCTGGGAAGAACTTTCTCCTCACCTTGAGGCTAAACTTCCCCTGGTGCAGCTTGAGACTGTGTCCTCTTGTTCTGGTGCTGGTTGCTAGAGAGAAGAGATCAACCCCCTCCTGGCTACGACCTCCCTTCAGGTAGTTGTAGAGAGCAATGAGGTCTCCCCTGAGCCTCCTCTTCTCCAGGCTAAGCAACCCCAGCTCCCTCAGCCTCTCCTCACAGGGCTGTGCTCAAGGCCTCTTCCCAGCCTTGTTGCCCTTCTCTGTACATGTAAGCAGCCTGGTCTAGTGGCAGGTGTCCTTGCTCACGACAGGAGGTTGGAACTAGATGATATTCAAGGTCTCTTCCATCCCCAGCTATTCAATGAATCCACAAATGTATTTACTGGACATTAAAATTAAATCCTTTCCCTTCCTAGATAGCAGCAAAGAACCCAGCAGATCCTCCTGCCCACCCACCTTGATTTTACACACTGAGAGGAAGAGCACCCCCATGGAGAGCAATGGACAGAAGGTCTGTGGTGGAGTTTCTTCTTTTATAAGCCTCTTGAAACTACTGAGCTGCACAGATTGGAGGCAGGATAAAGAGCTGGCCCCTGGCTGGAGCTGTGTCGGCCACACAGGTTGGATCCTGTGGGTTGGGTCCCACAGCCAGTTTTCCAGAGCTACTGAATTTTACAGTGAGGGTGGTGAGCCACTGGAACAGGTTGCCCAGGGAGGTTGTGAATGCCCCCTCCCTGGAGGTATTCAAGGCCAGGTTGGATGAGACCTTGAGCAACCTGGTCTAGTGGAAAGTGTCCCTGCCCATGGCAGGGGGCTTGGAGCTGGATGATCCTTAAGGTCACTTCCCACCCAAACCATTCTATGGACAAGGGGCAACAGGGAAAAAATGGAACCCAGGAGGTTCCAGCAGAACAGAAGGAGAAACTTGTTTGGTGTGAGGATGCTGGAGACCAGGAGCAGACTGCCCAGAGAGGTTGTGGAGTCTCTTCTGGAGAGCTTCCAACCCCAGCTGGCCATTGTGATCCTGGGCAAGCTGCTGTGGGCTCCCCTGCTTTAGCAGGGTGGTTGGACTGGATGATCTCCAGAGGTCCCTTCCACCTCCCACCATGCTGGGATTCTGTGAAGTGCTTTCTTGCCACCTGTGCCATCCACAAGGCTTCCTTTCCCCAGTGTCCCTAATGCTTTCTGTGCAGACTAAGGACTAGTGATGTTGGGAGAATCCTCTCACCTGCCCCTGCCAACCCTTCATTGGTGATGAGGTCGATTTCCAGTGTTCCCAGTGAGTTATTGACACAGACAGGATCTTGTCTGCTGGGTTTACATTGGTATTGCTGAAAGTGTTGTGGAGTTTCCAGTATTTCCCATTTCTGTGGGCTGTTCTGAAGGTCTCTGGCCATTTCTAAAGGCATCTCCAGAACAGCAGAAGAAGGATGACTCACTTCACATTAGTTTGTATGGCAGCAGCAGCCTTCTGTGCCTTGATTGTTGACTAATTAATCTCTTTCCAGGAGCACTCCTTTAAACTGGTAACTGAAGGTGACAGCATGTCAAATGTCAACAAGCCTGTGGCATCCACCCCAGTGCCAGGATCACCATGGTAAGCCAATGCCATCAGACCTTCCAGAAGCTATCCATCAGTGACATTTCTCTTGCCAACCATCCATTAGTGGTCTGCTACATGGGAAAAATGCCCTGCCCTGGGAGTTAAGTATCAGTGGTGGTTTCCCATTCCAGCTTCTGCTGGAGCTTCTCCTCATTAATCTTGTCTTTAGGAGGTGGCCACAAATGTGATATAAGCCAGCTTCCTGTGATCACAGAATCACAGAATGATTTGGGTTGGAAGGGACCTTAAAGACCTTGTGCCAACCTTGTGCCATGGGCAGGGACATCTCCCACCAAACCAGGGTGCTCAAGGCCCAATCCAGCCATGAGCAATCTGTGAGATAAGAACAGTGTGGTGCTGAGCTAGGACCAGGTCTAGCAGCAGGCAACTGATTCTTGGGCTCTGTGTTACATGGCTTGAGGACCCAGCTTGGATCATGCTTGGATGTATCCAAGAGGAAATGCAAGATCTGTCAGAAATGGTCTTGCATTTTAGGGCCAGATACTTCTTGTTTCCCAGTCACCTCATTGCAGAGACCTTGGGCTGGCCTTTCAGGACATTAAGGGGCAGATCAGAAAGCCAGGGATGGACTTTTCAGTAGGGCCTGTTGTGACAAGATGAGGGATGATGGTTTGAACTCAGAGGGAGATTCAGACTGGAGAGAATGAAGAAATGTTCGACCCTGAGAGTGGTAAGGTCTGGCCCAGGTTGCCTGGAGACGTGGTAGATGCTGCATCCCTGGAAGCACTGCAGGTCAGATTGGGGGTGTGAGCAACCTGCTCTAGTTGCAGATGTCCCTGCTGACTGCGGTGGCATCGGTGTGGATATGAAAGGACAAGGTGCAATAGACACAAACTAAAATCTAGGAGGTTCCACCTGAAGAGGAGAAACTTGCTTGGTGTGAGGGTGCTGGAGCCCTGGAGCAGGCTGCCCGGAGAGGTTGTGGAGTCTCCTTCTCTGGAGGGATTCCAAACCCACCTGGCCACTGTGATCCTGGGCAAGCTGCTGTGGGTGCCCTGCTTTAGCAGGAGGGTTGGACTGGATGATCTCCAGAGGTCCCTTCCAACCCCCACCATGCTGGGATGTGTTGTTTGTTGGTTTTCATTATGATTCTGGAGGTGCAGGTCTGAGATTGATGCTCTGTTTGTTTATTACGCACAGACCTAGCGAAGCACAACTTGAGGCTTTGAATGTCTCTCCTGGATGGTGCCATGCTCATTTTCATGTGATTTTTTTTAGCTGATTTGAAATGAATGTCAGGACAAAACACTGAGCTGCTCTCATGCATATTTTAACTGAGCAAGTCAAGGAACTGTGTCTATTGCAGCCACAGCTTGGTCATATTTGTCAAATTGCAGGCAGAGCCCATGCAGATCAGGCAAAACCTTGGTGGGAGACATATGAGGTTGCTGATTCATAGATTGATAGACTCATAGAATGGTTTGGGTTGGAGGGGACCTTAAAGATCATGTGGTTCCAACCCCCCTGCCATGAGCAGGGACACCTCCCACTAGAGCAGGTTGCTCAAGGCCTCATCCAACCTGGCCTCGAACACCACCAGGGAGGGGGCATCCACAACCTCCATGTTGTACCTGTCCAGTGCAGAGCATGGTGGGGGCAGGCTTGGGTGCTGTGAGGATGCCATGCTTCAAATTCTGCTGGATAAGTAGGCTCTGATGGTTGCCTGCCAGCACCAGGCACAGCTCTGGTTCATGGACATCAAGACCATGGCTGCCCAGCAGCAGCCTGGGGGACACTGAGGCCAAGGCCACCAAGCCACACTGCTGAGGCTTCTGCCCCTTGCTGCTCTGATCCATGACTTCAAAACATGAAAATATAAGCACAGATCTGGTGAGGAGCAGCTGAGGTACCTTGGGTTGTTCAGTCTGGAGAAAAGAAGCATGAGGGAAGACCTTCTGGCTCTCCACAGCTCCCTGAAAAGAGGTTGGAGCCAGATTGGTCTCTTCTCCCAAGGAACAAGTTATAAGACAAAAGGAAATGGTCTCAGGTTGCCCCAGGTGAGGTTTAGGCTGGACATGAGGAACAATTTTTTCCCAGAAAGGGTTGCCAAGGTCTGGCCCAGGTTGCCTAGGGCAGTGTTGGAGTCCCCATCCCTGGAAGGGTTTCAAAGCCATGGAGATGTGGTGCTGAGTGACATAGTTTAGTGGTGACCTGACAGTGGTGGGTTAATAGTTGGATTTGATGATCTTGGAGATCTCTTCCAACCTAAACCATTCTGTGATCCTGATGGTAAATGTATTTTCCTATGGCTTCCCTTGCTGTGAGCACTACCATGTTCTTCCCCACCTTGTTCTTTTTCCCTTCAGTGACAGAATGTTTCACCTACTGCCTTTTGGTTTGGCTTGGCTTGGCTTGTATTTTGCAGGGGGGTAGTGTTTTCACCACTTCCCTGACTTTTTAGTGGTATGCAGAGAGTTTCTCTACCTGAGGTGACTGGTGTGGACTGACAGGGCCTGGGGCAGAGCAGTATCACCCAAGCCACTACACATGGAGATACCATAGGCCAGCTGGGGGGGGATGTCTTGTTTCTGGGTGTATCTGGCATTATCTAAGCCTAGTTTATCACTTGGAATAGGTGTGTAGTCTGGACTGGAGATGACCGGGTCTTCTTCTTCAACCCTACAATGCAGCTGTCAGTGTGGGAGAAGCCAATGGACCTGAAGCACCGCGGGGACATCAATCGCATCATCGAGGACCCCCCCCACAAGCGCAAGCTGGAGCCTGCGGCAGGTAACTAAAGCCCTGTGACTATTTGCCTCGCCTCAAACTCCACAGAGCAAATCATATTTGGTCACTGGAAACCTTCAGGAGGAGTGTGATCAGTGTCACCAGAGTGGGCTTCCTTCTGAGGGTTCATACCTTCAGGAGGAGTGTGATCAGTGTCACCAGAGTGGGCTTCCTTCTGAGGGTTCATACCTTCAGGAGGAGTGTGATCAGTGTCACCAGAGTGAGCTTCCTTCTGAGGGTTCATACCTTCAGGAGGAGTTTGATTGGTGTCACCAGAATGAGCTTCCTTCTGAGGGTTCATACCTTCAGGAGGAGTTTGATTGGTGTCACCAGAATGAGCTTCCTTCTGAGGGTTCATACCTTCAGGAGGAGTTTGATTGGTGTCACCAGAATGAGCTTCCTTCTGAGGGTTCATACCTTCAGGAGGAGTCTGATCAGTGTTACCAGAGTGAGCTTCCTTCTGAGGGTTCATACCTTCAGGAGGAGTTTGATCGGTGTCACCAATGTGTTATATAGACTAAAATGGCTGTATATGGCCAAGCTCCATAACATGTCCTGAAATTGTGCCAGGGTAGGTTTAGGTTGGAGATTGGGAGGCATTTGTTTCCTGCAAGAGTGGTCAGGCATTGGAAGAGGCTGCCCAGAGAGGCTGTGGAATCACCATCCCTGGAAGTGTTCAAGAAGCCTGTGGGCATGGCACCTGGGGACATGGTTTAATGGCCATGCTGATGTTAGGTGGATGGTTGAACTTGGTGGTCCTGGAGGTCTTTTCCAACTGAAACAATTCTATGATTCCATAAGAGAGAGAAATGGGCTAAAGCAGGGAAGTTGTGGTGTGAGTTGACATTATTGAGTCATTCAGGCTGCCAGGTCATAGACTCAGAGAATGGTTTGGGTTGGAAGGGACCTGAAAGATTATGCAGTTCAAACCCCTTGCCATGGGCAGGAACACCTTCCACTAGACCAGGCTGCTGAAGTCTTTGTCCTACCTGGCCACAAAACACCTCCAGGAATGTCTTTGTAGTTGTGTTGAGGGGAGCTAAAAGTAACAAGACTTAAAATGATGGCTCAAATGAACCAGGAGCAGTTTTCTTCTCCAGATGAACAAGAAAGAGGAAAATGGTTGGGATTGTTGCTCTCTCATTTGTCTGAAGGTGGTGGTGAGGATCTGATTAAATATGTGTGAGACTTCAAACACTCAGTGAAAAATAGAAGAGGAATGAAAAGGTTCATCTGAAGGGTGAGAACTAAAAGGTTAAGCTGAGGAATTTGTGTTCTCATTTCTCTAGCTCCAATCTAATGACTCTTTTTATATTTCTGTTGTTTGGGTTTTTTTTAGCAGATAAATGTCTTAGTTCTGGTCCAGGGGATGAAGGTGATGAGCTGAGCATCAAAACTAAGAGAAACAAGTAAGTTGTGAAGTATATTTATTATTTATGTTGGGAAGCTGATGTCTGGTGCAATTAAATGCAATTATTTTCATTCCCAAGGTGTTCCACCTTCACCAGGCTCCTCAAGGGTCTGTACTGGGACCAGTACTGGGGAATACCCTCATCAATGCTAGAGACAGTGAGAATGAGGGCACCATCAGCAAGTTTGCAGGTGACACCAAGCTGAGTGGTGTGGTTGATGGGATGTGTGCCATCCAGTGGGACCTGGACAGATGGGCTGAGGAGAATCCCACGAGGTTCCATAAAGCAAAGTGCAAGGTCCTGCACCTAGGTCAGGGCAATCCTTGATATCAGTACAGGCTGGGGGATGATGAAATTGAGAGCAGCCCTGCAGGAAAGGACTTGAGAGTGCTGGTGGATGTGGAACTGGACATAAGCCAGCAATGGGCACTTGCAGCCCAGCAGGCCAATGGCATCCTGGGCTGCACCAAAAGCAGTGTGGCCAGCAGTTGGAGAGAGGGGATTCTGCCACTCTGCTCTGCTGAGACCTCACCTGGAGTACTGCATCTAGCTCTGGACCCCTCAACACAAGAAGGACATGGACCTGCTGATGTGGGTCCAGAGGAGGCCACAAAGGTGATCAGAGGGACAGGCTGAGAGAGGTCATGTTGTTCAGCCTGGAGTAGAGAAGACTCTGGGGATACCTTAGAGCACTATTTCAGTATCTGAAGGGAACATACAGGAAGACTGGGGAGAGACTGTTTAGAAGGGCTTGTGACAGGACAAGGGGCAGTGCTTTGAAACTGGAGCAGGGTGGATTTTAGGTTGGACATGAGGAAGTACTTTACAATGAGGGTAGTGAAATAAGGTAGGTTACCCAGGGATGTGGTTGAAGCCCCTTCCCTGGAAACATTCAAGATCAGACTGGATGTGGCCTTGGGCAGCCCGATCTAGTTGGAGACCTCAGGAGGGTTGGACAAGATGGCCTTTGAGGTTCCCTTTCAACCTGATGCAATCTGTGCATCTCCTTTTCCTTCAAACATGATCCTTTTTTTTTTGTCTGAGCAACTCCCCCCTCCTTTGAAATGATTAAAAGAGGAAAGCATCCAAGGATATGCAGTTATTTCAAAGGCAGTGGATAAAAGCTTCATCTCCATTGAAGTGAAGCAGGAGGGGGGTTATTTTCCATCAGGGTTTTCAAGGTTTCAGTCAACTTGTGGGATGCTGCAGCCCGGCTGCAGTGGTTTTTCTGTTGTTGTGCTTTTCTTTGACCTTTATCACCGTGTGTCTGTCAAACTCTCCTGAAATAGCATTCAAAAAAAACCAAGTTCCAAAGCAGCAGCTCCCTCAGCCTTTCCCAAAACAGCCAGACATGAAGTCAAACCTTTGGGTTTTGTCACTCCCACCAGTGAGAAGCCAGATTTACTTCTCATGGCCCAGAGATGACATTAAGAAGTTGTTCTTTACTATAAGGGTGGTGAGACACTGGAAGAGGTTGCCCAGAGAAGTTGTGGAAGCCCCATCCCTGGAAGTGTTCAAGGCCAGGTTGGAAGAAGCCTTGACCAGTGTGGTCTAGTGGAAGGTGTCCCTGCCCATGGCACAGGATTTGGAACTAGATGATTTTTAAAGTCCTTTCTCAACCCATTCTGTGATTCCAGGGGAAGTTTAGGCTGGAGGTGAGGGGGAAGTTTAGGCTGGAGGTGAGGAGAAGGTTCTTCACTGAGCGAGTTGTTAGCCATTGGAATGTGCTGCCCAGGGAGGTGGTGGAGTCACCATCTCTGGAGGTGTTCAAGAGGGGACTGGACATGGCACTTGGTGCCATGGTCTAGTCATGAGGTCTGTGGTGACAGGTTGGACTTGGTGATCTTTGAGGTCTCTTCCAGCCTTGGTGATTCTGTCATTCTAGTTGAAGGATTTGCTTAAAGATATTTCATTCCATTCTCTTTAGATCTAAAGATAGCCTATTCTGTGCTTGCTTCCCCCAACACAAGAAGAGCATGGATCTGTTGGGAAGGGCCCAGAGGAGGGCTATGAAGATAATCAGATGGCTTGAGCACTTCTCCTGTGGAGACAGGCAGGAGCACTTGTTCAGCCTGGGGAAAAGGCGGCTCTGGGGAGACCTTAGAGCAGCCTCACAGTACCTGAAGGGAGCTACAGGGGAGCTGGAGAGGGACTTTTTGTAAGGGCTTGTGGTGATAGGATGGAGGAGCAAAGGTTTGAAACTAGAGCAGGTTGGACATTGGGAGGAAGTTCTTCACAGTGAGGCTGTTGAAATGCTGGAACAGCATTGAACAGGGAGGTGGTGGAGTCACCATCACTGGAGGTGTTTAGGAAGAGACTTGATGGTGCCATGGTTTAGTTGATTAGATAGTGTTGGGTGAGGGGTTGGACTCGAGGATCTCAAAGGTCTATTCCAACCTGCTCTGCTCTGTTCAAAACAGGCTGCCCAGGGATATGGTGAAGCCACCACCCCTGGAGGTGTTCAAGAAAAGTGTGGACATGGCACTTGGGAACATGCTTTAATGGCCATGGTGGTGTTGGGTTGATGGCTGGGCTTGATGATCTTAGAAGGCTTTTCCAACCTTAATGATTGTATGACTATTTGCTGAAGAAAACTATTCTTTATTGTTTCATGGCAATTCCTTGTGATTCCATCAGTGGTTTTGGTGGCTTCAGGAGGTCTGAAGGGAAGAGGAGCCCTTCTGGTGCTTGCCTGGTGGAGTCACGTGCTATTTCTCTTTCAGCTTTTGGCTTCAAAAAGCTCTTTGTGTGCAGCAGAAAATTGGATTGGGCCTTTCATGGATCATGTCACAGCACAAAAGTGTGCTCTTCCAATCTGAAAGTCATTGTCATTCTGTGAGGAACACCAGTTTGATACCTCTCAAATCAGTAGTAATGCAGCCTCGTTGGAGGATAAATGTAAGAGTAATGTAATTATTTGTAGAAGGAAGATGATCTGCTAGAGCTCACATTGCCTACTCATCTCATCCATTGGCTTGGAAATGTTAATGTGTTTTCCTCTGGAAATTTCAAGCTGACTTTCATTCCACATTGGTGAATTTTCCATCAGGAGGAAACATGGTCATGCCTGGTTGGAGGCTAAAAATCCAGCAGCCCTGCTTTCATTATCCTCACTTGAACCTTGGCAGCATTTAAAGGCTCCTGATCTTTCCAGAAAAAGCCACAGTTTGTGCTGAACTTAGTCATTACTCAGAGCCTTAAGATAGGACTCCTGTTAACATGGACCTGATGTTGCTCAAAGCATTAAGGATGGACCCTGGGCCTGATACGATCAACATAATTCCATCACTGTCAGTACTTCCTTCTTCCCTGTTTCTCCATGCTGATCACTTGCTGACTTTTCCCTTCTGTACACTGTTTTTGAGAGATAATAGCACAAGGGAAAAGAAAAATGAGCATTAGTCAACTTCAGTCTTAAACTGAAGCCTGATTTTGAGGTCTGAGTTGGCCAGCCTCTCTGAAGTTAAGTGTTTGGTGTCTTGGAGTTAGGGGCCCAAAACTGAACCCAGGATTTGAGGTGTGGCCTCACCTGTGCTCAGTACAGAGGGACAGTCCCTCCCCTGGTCCTGCTGGGCACACTATCACTGATCCAGGACAGGATGCTGGTGACCTTCTTGGCCACCTGGGCACATGCTGGCTCATGTTCAGCTGCTGTCAAACAACATCCTCAGGCCCTTTTCCACCAGGCAGCTTTCCAGCCATGCTGCCCCTTTATGGTGGCCATTTGTAATGAAGTCCTAAGGGTCTTGCCGGCAGAGTGAGCCAGGCAGGAAGTGATGTTTTCTCAGGAGCACCAATTTGTTCTGATCAGGTGCAATCTTGGGAGAAGGCTGTCAGCTAAAACCAGACCTTCTGGCCCTTGGCAGAGGGCAGGGTCCTCGCCGATGCCTTACTGCGAGGCTGTCCGTGTGATGCGTTGCCAGATGACGCCCCTTGGGAGTGAGCTCGCGGTGTCCGTGGGGACAAACGGCCCGCTGCATGTTGACTTTCCAGTCTGAGGAAGGGAAAATAAAACCAGATGAGTCTCTTCAGTCACTGCTGTAAAGTCTTCTCTCTTGGACAAATTTTATATGAAGCTGTCACTTTTACTGTAGCTTGAAATGTAGCATTGTGCTTCTCTGCTTTCCTTTCACCTCCAGACCATCCGTCCACAAAAGGAGTTGTCAGAGATCCCTTGGTAGGGCCCTCAAGCCCTGCAGTTTCCCAATGAACTGCAGATCTGGGTCACTTTTCAGCTGTCAGACTCCCTTCCATGTGCATGAGGAAGTCCTGGGTGCCTAAGGGGGGTGGATTTCTGGAGAGGGTTAAAAATCTAATCACAGGTTGTGGAACCTCCTTCTCTGGAGACTTTCAAAACCCACCTGAGCATGATCCTGGACAACCTGCTGGGAGTGACCCCAAATAAGCAAGGGGGTTGGGCTGGATGATCTCCAGAGGTCCATTCCGAGTCCCACCACGCTGGGATGCTGTGAATTGACAATTACTGAATTGTTTTCTGTCTTAACTTGTTAAAGAACAGAAGATTCCCAAGCTGCTGACCAGGGGAAGGCTGAAATGGAGAAGAAAACTGAGGAAGCATCAGCACCTCAGGCCACACCTCCCCTAGAAGAGCGCATCACTCGCTTCCGAGACATGCTTCTGGAGAGAGGGGTAAGGGCGTTCAAGAGGGGATTGGACGTGGCACTTGGTGCCATGGTTTAGTCATCAGGTCTGTGGTGACAGGTTGGACTTGATGATCTTTGAGGTCTCTTCCAACCTTGGTGATTCTGTGAATGGGCTGACTTCCTTTGACATAAGCTCAGCAGGGCAGGGGAACCATCACCAGACAGCATCGTGGGGGTCCTGCACGGACCTCAGAGGTGTTCATCCCACGATGAACAGAGGATGGGAGAAGTGTTGTGTATATCACCTGAAAGCACCAAGGTGGGAAATGTTCCTGGCATGTTCTTTGCTTTTGTTTGTTGTTGTTGTTTTTTAGCATGGGAGGGATTTCATCACTGCAAGCTCCAATGATTGCAGCAGTTGGGATCCACAGTCAGTTCTTGTGGTCTAGGAAAGCTGTGGAAGCCCTATTCCTGCAAGCGTTCAAAGTCAACTTGAATGGAGGTTTGAGCAACCTGGTCTAGTTGAAGGTGTCTCTGCCCATGGCAGGGGGTTGGACTAGATGATCTTTGAGGTTCCTTCTAATCCAAGCTGTTCTATGGTTCTGTAAGCCGCAGATGATATAATAACAACTGGTCACTGATTTTGTAATGAGCTTCAGCCTGGTTTTTGTTGTCTGTGGTGGCACTTAGGCACCTGCTTTGAAGCAGGCACCTGCTTTGAAGCAGCATCACTACCAATGTGAGGGATTTTGGATCCTCTTATTTATAAACATAAAGCCACCTCCTCAAAAGGTCATCTCAAAAGGGTCCCTTCTTCCAGAGAACTGATCACTGTGAGTGTGACTGGAATTGAGAAGCCTTCCAGGGTTAGGTCCTAAATGCTGTGAATGTAAACGGGTGGATAATGGAGCAACGTATGCAGATCTTCTCCCTCTCCCCATGCCTCTGCAAATATGTATTCTGGAGAGGTTCCTGCAATTGCTGGGAGGGAGGGAAAAAAAAATAAAAGCCATCCAAGGTGTCTGCTGTTAGGCAGTAATGCCTGTAAAATTCATCACTGGCAATCAGCAGACTCTAAAGGTAGATAATTAGAGCTTCAGAAGCTCAACAGTAAATTATCTCCATGCCAGACCTGCTCCATTAATATATATTTGTTATTTGTGTTTAAGAAATACAGAAGGGCTGTAAATGAAACCCAGTGCAAAGCCTGCTGCTGCTCTCTTTTAAGTCAGAGGTGGCAATAAGTCAAAATTTGAAGGCATTAGGGATGTGATCTGGACAAGGGAATTGAGGGCACCCTCTGTCAGTTTGCAGATGACACTAAATTGAGTAGGGGTGTTGACCTAGTGGAGGGAGGAAAGCTCTGCAGAGGGATCTGGCCAGGCTGGATTGATGGACCGAGCTCAGTGGGATGGGGTTCATTAAGGCCAAGTGCAGAGTGGTGCACTTGGGTCACAGCAACCCCATAAATGCTCCAGGCTGTGCGTGGAGTGGCCGGAAACTGCCTGGCAGAAAAAGACCTGGGGGGTGCTGGTTGGCAACAGCTGAAGATGACCCAGCAGGGTGCTCAGGTGGCCAAGAAGGTCAACAGCATCCTGTCTTGGATCAGCAATGATGTGGCCAGCAGGAGCATGGCAGGGATTGTCCCTCTGTTCTGAGCACTGGTGAGGCCACACCTCAAATTCTGGATTCAGTTTTGGGCCCCTCGCCCCAGGAAGGTCATTGAGGAGCTGGAGCAGGTCCAGAAAATGGCAACAAAGTTGGAGAAGGGTGTGGAGAACAGGTCTGGTGAGGAGCAGCTCAGGGAACTGGGGTTGTTCAGCCTGGAGAAAAGGAGGCTGAGGGGAGACCTTCTGGCTCTCTAAAACTTCCTGAAAGGAGATTGGAGTGAGGGAGGGCTTGGTCTCTGCTCCCTAGTATCAGGTGAAAGAACAAGAGGAAATGGCCTGAAATTGTGCTAGGAGAGGGTTTAGGTTGGACATTAGATACAATTTCTTTCCTGCAAGAGTGATCAGGCATTGGAACAGGCTGCCCAGGAAGGTGGTGGAGTCACCATCCCTGGAGGCGATCGAGACATGTGTGGACGTGGCACCTGGGTATGCAGTTAAATGGCCACGGTGGTGTTGGGCTGATGGTTGGCCTGGGCGATCTCGGAGGTCTTTTCCAGCCACAACAATTCTCTGGTTCTGTGGGGGCAAGCTGCAGGATGAAAGGAGATAACTTTTGGAAGAGACAGCCCAAAATCACTGTGCCTCTAAAAATTTAGCCTGGATATCTAATTTCCCCGTTTCTAACAACGCTAAGAGGAAAACCAATCCACTTAAGCCACTTGGCTTCAGCAGAGCTTCCCTGCCTGAGTGCTAATTGCTGTGTTTTAATGATACTTCACGTACTTAATTTTTTGTAGTGAATTTACTCTTCTTTGTAATTAGATGGAGTGATTAGAATATTTTATGTTACTCCAGAGTTTGCTGTAATGAACCAATTAACAGCGATGGTGTGTGAGGCACTGAAAGCAAGCTGGAGGATTCAGTCCTGTTCTTCCAGAATGTTTCATAGAATGGTTTGAGTTGGAAGGGACCCTAAAGATCATCTAGTTCCAACCACCCTGCCATGGACAGGGACACCTTCCACTAGACCGGGTTGCTCATCCAGTCTGGCCTTCAACACCTTCATAAGGCCCTAGGCAAAGGGCACTTGGCCAGTGAGGGACCTGACCTGAGTTGAGGTGGTCTTCACCACCCACACAGAGCTGTCTGAGAAGATGAAAGAACATCTGTAGGATGTGGCACAAGCTGTGACTCAGGAGCAAGTCTCAGACTGAGAATTAATCAGATCCCCTCTCAGGCTACTCTTCTCCAGCCTCAACACCCCCAGGTCTCTCAGCCTTTCCTTCTCACAGAGTTGCTCAGTATACTTGTTTCACTTCATCACCTAAAACCTGATGTTAGAAGTGTAATGACTGCACATTGACTTCCAGACCAGACTTCCCCACAGCTACAGCCCAAGGTGAGGCACAAGCTGTGGCAGTGCCCTTGATGTGGCCAGGAGCAAGTCTCAGGCAGAGCCTTTGTGCAGCCCAGTCCTGGGCAGGAGCTCTCCCCATCAGCTTCTCCCTGCTAGAAGCAGCCCCTGGCTGTGCAGCCCTGCCCTGAACTTGAGCAAGTGTCTCCCTGAGCAAAGCCTGAGCTGGGAAGTCCCAGCCCTGCCCAGAGCCAGCTCTGCTCCAGCTCACACCAGGACAAGGTGTTCACCCTCAGTTCTTCAGGGCAATTGAGGTTTGAGAGAGGAGGAGAGCCCAGGCTGTGGTAATTGCTTAAATGGAAACTGATGGTTGTGCTGCACAAAGGGGATAATAAAATGGGCATTTTCCTTCCTGCTCTGGAGTCTTTTCATCAAAAACATGGAGTACACATCTCCCAGATCCTCACTGAGATGTCCTCGAGCACATCAATACTAATGGTGTGGGGGCGACCGGAGCATCACCAGAAAGCGATTAAAATTCAGCTCCTGGGTGCTCCAGGGCATCTTTCAGAGGGTTCATTAGCTTGCTGTGCTGAGCTTTTGCTTCACCTTGGAACAGTTTCTTCCTTCACCTCCTTATTAACATTCCTTCATGCAGCTCTGTTTGTCTTCTTCCCAGGTTTCAGCATTTTCTACGTGGGAGAAAGAGCTGCACAAAATAGTCTTTGATCCACGCTACCTTCTGCTCAACTCAGAAGAACGCAAGCAGGTGAGCGTGCCCTCCAGCAAGCATCTCCCAGATCCACCCTCAGCACACAGTCATTGTCTTGGCAGCATGAAAAGAATGGCAGAAGATGAAAGTTTCTTGTGTGTGTGTGTTTTTCAGTCGGGCTCAGATTTAGGCTCTGCTCACAGCTGTCTGCTTCGAGTGGTCGTGAGTGGGTTTGGACAGGAAGGTGAGGCTCCTGGGTGAGGGGAAACAACTTCCAGTGAATTTGGGCTGTAGGCAGGGAACTGTCCAGAAGGCAATTTTTCTACTCTAAATTATTTAAATATTGTAGAGAAAGTGTTTCAGTTTTATCACTTAAACTATTTTCTAGGAGTTTGGCAGCTTGTACTGCTCTGTGTCCAGTGCTGTGCTCCCCGGTTTGAAAGTGTCCAATTTATGGCCGGAAGGGAACACCAACCAAGGCAGGGAAGTACTGGAGAGAGTCCAGTTGAGGCTGCAAAGATGCTGAGGGGCCTGGAGCATCTCTGTGAGGAGGAAAGGCTGTGAGACCTGGGGCTGTTGAGCCTGGAGAAGGGCAACCTGAGAGGGCATCTTCTCAGCTCTTGCTGAGCACTAAAGGACCTGTGGGGGGCAAGAGAATGGGCCCAGAAACTTAGCAGTGGTCCCTCCCTCTTCTCCCTCCCCTTCCCTTTCCTCCCTGCCTCTTTCACCTTCCCTTTCTTCTCCCTCTTTTCCCCCTGCCTCTTTCCTTCATGGCCAGCTGGGTTTGGAATCTCTCTAGAGAAGGAAACTCCACAACCTCTCTGGGCTGCCTGTTCCAGGGCTCCAGCACCCTCACGCCAAACAAGTTTCTCCTCCTGTTGAGATGCAACCTATGGGGTTCCAGCTTGTGTACCACTGACAAGAGTCTGGCCCTATCCTCTTGCCCCCCACAGGTCCTTTAGCTCCTGCTGAGCATTGATCAGCTCCCCTCTGAGGCTGCTCTTCTCCAGGCTCAGCATCCCCAGCTCTCTCAGCCTTTCTTCCTCACAGAGATGCTCCAGGTCCCTCAGCATCTTCAGAGCCTTCACTGAACTCTGTCCAGTAGTTCCCTGACCAGTGGAGCCCAGAACTGGACCCAGCACTCCAGATGTGGCCTCACTAGGGTGGAGTAGAGAGGGGGAGGAGAACCTCCTTGGACCTGCTGGCCAGAGTCGAATGCACCCCAGCAGCCTGTTGGTCTCTTTGGTCATGAGGGCACATTTCTGGCTCGTGGTGATTGATTGGCTGTTATGCAGCTTTTTTCTTGCCATGACCGGGCACATAGTGTGGGAAGGGCAGTGAAAATATTTTGTTGGTGATCTGCAGAGGGCTGAGGGAACTCCTTCTGGATTCCAACTAGAGACGACTGGGTTTGACTGAGGACCATAATGATCTGTTATTGAGCATCTGCCACTGGCTCTGCTTGCTGACCAATATTTTCCAAGGGGTTGTTAACAACTGAAAGATGTTCTTTTGTTTGAGCAAGGAACAGTGAAGGGTAAAGGAGCACTTGCATTAAAATAATGAGCTGTTAATTTGGATTTATTACCTTCAGAAGAGCTTCTGAAGGCATGGAAGCATCACAGGCAAGCAATCATCACACAATGGTTTGGCATGTGAGAGACCTTAAAGATCATCTAGTTACAGCCCTGTCCCCTGACATGGTCAGGGACACCTTCCACTAGATCAGGTTGCTCAACCTAGCCTTCAACACCTCCACAACCTCCCTGGGCAACCTGTTCTAGTGTCTCACCACTCTCACTCTAAAGAACGTCTTCCTAATCTCCAGTCCAAATCTGCCCTCTTCCAGCTCAAAGCCATTGCCCCTCATCCTTTGCCCTTGTCAAAAGTCACTGCCCAGCTTTCTTGAGGGCCCCTTTCAGGAACTGTAGATAACACAGTGTGGATAGCACCTTTTTGATTTGTTCCACATTTTTCTATCTCCTGTTGCACTCAACTTATTTCTTGCAGCCTAATGGATTTGTCTTCCCTAGTTTTTCATAGTGCCTCTTCCATGGCCAATGTTGGATACTTTTCCAGTGCTATTTTCTTCCCTTCTCCACAGCCCAGAAGTAACTACCAGTTGTAAATGGGTTTCTTTAGCACTCAGGAAACTTGGATTTGCATCCCCATAGCCGCTGAGAAAGCATCTCTCTGGTAGCATCCAAAAGTTCATTACAGTGAGGGTGGTGAGACACTGGAACATGTTGCCCAGGGAAGTCATGGATACCCCCTCCCTGGAGGTGTTCAAGACCTGGTTGGATGAGGCCTTGAGCAACTGGGGCTAGTGGGAGGTATCCCTGCCCATGGCAGTGGGTTGGAAGTAGATGATCTTTAAGGTCCCTTCCAACCCAAATGCACAGATATGAATCTGTGAGCATGGAAAGCCAGAAACATTTTGAGGTGCAGCTCCTTTGTCACACAATCACACAGAATCACCAAGGTTGGAAGAGACCTCGAAGATCATCAAGTCCAACCTGTCACCACAGACCCCATGACTAAACCATGGCACCAAGTGCCACGTCCAGTCCCTTCTTGAACACCTCCAGGGATGGAGACTCCACCACCTCCCTGGGCAGCACATTCCAATGGCTAACAACTCTCTCTGGGAAGAGCTTTCTCCTCACCTCCAGCCTAAATTTCCCCTGGTGCAGCTTGAGACTGTGTCCCCTTGTTCTGGTGCTGGTTGCCTGAGAGAAGAGACCAACCCCCTCCTGTCTACAACCTCCTTTCAGGTAGTTGTAGACAGCAAGAAGGTCTCCCCTGAGCCTCCTCTTCTCCAGGCTAAGCAACCCCAGCTCCCTCAGCCTCTCCTCAAAGGGCTTGTGCTCGAGGCCTCTCCCCAGCCTCGTTGCCCTTCACTCTTTAGATCTTGAAGCCAAGCAGGGCCTTTTTTTTTTGGGGGGGGGGGGGTGGGGTGGAGAGGGGTAATAAAAACACGATTTAAAGTAGTTGGCAGAGTTTTGTGACATATTGAACTCCTAAAGCTCTCTTGGAGGCATCCAAAATAGTGATGCTGAGCACACTGGTGCATATTGAGCTGCCAAATGTTGTTAGAGGGAGGTTTTTGACCCTTCCAAACACATTAAAGCTTCTGGGTGTATGTGTGCAGAGGGTGATGTGTAAGTTCATGGATTCTGACAGCTGATTTGAAAGGTCTTCAGGCTTTTTTATGGATAAACTGCAGAATGTTGATGTTTAGCACTATAGACAGTTTGAGGAATACCAGGAAGTTGAGGAAGATAGAATCATAGACTCAGAGAATTGTTTGGGTTGGAAAAGGTCTCAAGATCTTCAAGTCCGACCACCAACCCAGCACCATCAAGGCCATTAAACCACGTCCCAGAGGGCCATGTCCACTCCTTTCTTGATCCTGCTCTGGCAGTAAGGTTGGATTTGATGATCTCTGGAGGTCCCTTCCAACCCCTAACAGTCTGTGATTTGTGACAGGGTTTAATGGCCATGGTGTTCTTAGGTTGATGGTTGGACTCAATGAGCTTAGAGGTCTTTTCTAACCCAAACAGTTCTGTGATTTTATGCTCGTTAAGTCCAACCTTCTACTTAATGCTTCTATGACCACTACACCAACTATGAAGAGGGACATCTCTCTACTTGGTTTTTGAACACCTCCAGGGATGGTGACTCCACCACTTCCCTGGAAATGAAGATATTTCCTGTCTAAATTATACCTTTTTTTCTACTTATTTTGGAGGACACAAGGTGAGTGCTGCACTAAGCAGCTTCATCCACGAGCGAATCAAGCCCATGGTGAGGGGAGATAAAGAAGTGCACTCTTGGGCTTGACAGCCCATTGATGGGCCTTAAACACCTCTTAGGCTTTGCTAACAGCTGTTTCTTGTCTTCTTTGCTTGCAAAGATATTCGAGCAGTTTGTCAAGACCAGGATCAGAGAAGAGTACAAGGAGAAGAAGAATAAATTGTTGTTAGCCAAAGAAGAGTTCAAAAAGCTCCTTGAAGAATCCAAGTTGTCACCAAGGTATGGCATTACTTGAGGAAGATCTGGTGAGATTAGCTTCCTTATTTCCCCTGTGCTTAGCAGCTTCAGAACATAGAATCATAGAGTTGTTTTGGCTGGAAAAGACCTCTAAGATCACCGAGTCCAACCATCAACCCAACACCACCATGGCCATTAGATTATGTCCCAAATTGCCATCTACACTGAGTGCTCTGCAGGGCAAGTTCTACATCCAGTGTTAGGATGCTGGGACATTTCTTCTCTCATATTTTCCACTATTTTGTTATATTACTGTGAAAAGGGAGGTTCCATCTCTCTCTGTTCTTTTTTTTTCCCCTCTCTCTCTCTCACATTCAGAATGTGTCATGGTTTGGGAATTGGAAGAGACCATTAGAGATATCAACTCCAACCTCCCTGCTAAAGTACCACATTGTGGTATCACATAGTGTGGCCAGCAGGAGCAGGGAGCTCATTCTGCTCAGCACTAGTTAGGATACACCTTGAGTACTGTGTCCAGTGCTGGGCCATTCAGTTTAAGAAAGAGATGTTGAGATGCTTGAATGTGTCCAGAGAAGGGCAACAAAGCTGGGGAGGGGTTTGGAGCACAGCCCTGTGAGGAAAGGCTGAGGGAGCTGGGGTTGCTTAGCCTGGAGAAGAGGAGGCTCAGGGGAGACCTTATTGCTCTCTACAACTCCCCTGCAGGGAGGTTGTATCCAGGAGGGGGTTGGTCTCTTCACCCAGGCAACCAGCACTAGAACAAGAGGACACAGTCTCAAGCTGTGCCAGGGGAGGTTTAGGCTGGAGGTTAGGAAGAAATTCTTCATAGAGAGTGTGATTGCCCATTGGAATGTGCTGCCCAGGGAGGTGGTGGAGTCACCATCACTGGAGGTGTTTAGGAGGAGACTGGATGAGGCACTTAGTGCCATGGTTTAGTTGATTAGATGGTGTTGGGTGATAGGTTGGACTTGATGATCTTGAAGGTCTTTTTCAACCTGGTTCATTCTGTATTCTGTATCTCCATGGCTTTTCCATTCCTCCAGATATGGGGACTCAGCCACTACCCTGGCCATCCTGGACAGGCCTTGACAACCCATTTGGGGAAGAAATTGTTCCTCATGCCCAACCTAAAACTCCTCTGGAGCAATTCAAAGTGGCCTCTTGTCCTGTCACTTCAGCCTCCTGTCAGGGAGTTGTAGAGAGCCAGAAGGTTTCCTCTCAGCTTCCTGTTCTCCAGGCTGAACAACCCCAGGTCCCTCAGCTCCTCGGGTTCTCTAGACCCTTCACCAGCTTTACTGTTGTTCTCTGAATGCACTTCAGCCCCTAAATGTCCTTATTAGAACTCAGGTCAGGACCTATGAACCTGTACTGGAAAGAGCAACAGCATCATGCCAAAAATCCTAGTGAACATTTCTGTGCTCCAGTGTTTGTACTGGAAATGTCTGGATCTGATATCCAGAGGATTCTCAGGCATTTGGACAGGCTGCCCAAGGAGGTGGTGGAGTCACCATCTCTGGAAGTATTTAAAAGACAAAAGGATGTGCTGCTGAGGGATGTTTGTTTAGTGGTAACCAGATGATCTGCACTGTTATGGGCTAATTCTTGAAGTCCTGACCATGATTCAGGAATGGATGAAAGCCACAGTGACCTGCTCAGCACCAAACTGATTCAAAATTGCCCTGTCAACGATCAACCAAGGAGTTCTAAATCAAAATACAGACCTTACCTATTGCAGGCTGATATGTGAATCCAGGTCTGGCATAGTCTCTCCTCACACAGAATGGTAAGGGCTGGAAAAGACCTCTAGAGATCATTGAGTCCAAGCACCTGTCAGAGTAGGTTCTCCTTGATCCTTGGTGCCACAACCAGCTCGCGGCCTGTCACTAGTGGTGTGCCCCAAGGATCAGTGCTGGGCCCCATGCTCTTCAACATCTTTATTGATGATCTGGATGAGGGCATTGAGTCCATCATCAGTAAATTTGCAGACAACACCAAGCTTGGGGCAAGAGTTGATCTGCTGGAGGGTAGAGAGGCTTTGCAGAGGGACCTCGACAGGCTGGACAGATGGGCAGAGTCCAAGGGCAGGAGATTGAACACATCCAAGTGCTGGGTTCTGCACATTGGCCACAGCAACCCCATGCAGTGCTACAGGCTGGGGTCAGAGTGGCTGGAGAGCGGCCAGGCAGAGAGGGACCTGGGGGTGCTGGTTGATGGTAGGCTGAACATGAGCCTGCAGTGTGCCCAGGCAGCCAAGAGGGCCAATGGCATCCTGGCCTGCATCAGGAAGAGTGTGGCCAGCAGGAGCAGGGAGGTCATTCTGCCCCTGTACACTGCACTGGTTAGACCACACCTTGAGTCCTGTGTCCAGTTCTGGGCCCCTCAGTTTAGGAAGGATGTTGACTTGCTGGAAGGTGTCCAGAGAAGGGCAACAAAGTTGGTGAGGGGTTTGGAACAGAAGGCCTATGAGGAGAGGCTGAGGGAGCTGGGGTTGCTTAGCCTGGAGAAGAGGAGACTCAGGGCTGACCTTCTTGCTCTCTACAGCTACCTGAAGGGAGGTTGTAGCCAGGCAGAGGTTGGTCTCTTTTCCCAGGCAGGCAGCACCAGAACAAGAGGACACAGTCTCAGGCTGCGTCAGGGGAGGTTTAGACTGGATGTTAGGAGGAAGTTCTATACAGAGAGAGTGATTGCCCATTGGGATGTGCTGCCCAGGGAGGTGGTGGAGTCACCATCAATGGAGGTATTCAGGAGGAGACTTGATGGGGTACTGGGTGCCATGATCTAGTTGTTTAGGTGGGACGCGATGATCTTGAAGGTCTCTTCCAACCTGGATTTATTGTATTGTATTGTATTATTGTATCAAGTTGCACAGGACAGTGTCCAGGCAGGTTTTGAATGTCTCTATAGATGGAGATTCCACTGACAGCCAGCATCAGGGCTCTACCACCTTCAGAGTAAAGAAGTTCACTGCCATGTTGTAGATGGAACCTCTTATGTTGGAGTTTGGGCCCCCTTACCTCTTATATTCAAGTTTGGGCCCCCTTACCCCTTACGTTGGGGTTTGGGCCCCCTTACCCCTTACGTTGGGGTTTGGGCCCCTTACCTCTTGTCACAGGGCACCACCTCCTTTATCACAGGTTTACCATCAGGTTCCTGTCCAGTATTCCTCAGGACACTCCTCATTTTCAGTGTGTACATGACAACTTAAGTGAGATCCAGGTCAAAGTGTCTGAAAGACATAGAATCATATAGAATGCTTTGGGTTGGATGGGACTTCAAAGAATCATCTCTTTCCAATGCCCTGCCTGGGCAGTGACACCTTCCACTAGACCTGGTTGCTGAAGGCCTCATCCAACCTGGCCTTGAACACTTCCAGGGAGGAGGCATCCACAACCTCCCTGGGTAACCTGTTCCAGTGTCTCACCACCCTCACTGTAGAGAATTTCTTCCTACTCTCCAGGTTGCTGAAGGCCTTTACAAGGCTCTGGTGATGCCACAGCTTTCAGGTGTTTGTCTATTCCTGCAGGACAACCTTCAAGGAATTTGCAGAGAAATACGGGAGGGATCAGCGGTTCCGCCTCGTCCAGAAGAAGAAGGACCAAGAGCATTTTTTCAATCAGTTCATCCTTATCCTTAAAAAAAGGGACAAAGAAAACAGGATAAGGCTACGGAAGATGAGATAAAAACCCCCTGGAACTGGGCCCTCGAATCCATGCTGTGACCGAGAAAATCCCAATGAAGGCCGACGAGTCAGGGCTTGAACTTGCAACAGCTTGAGGAGGAGACGGACGTCCCCGAGGAGAGCTTTCCCTAAACGCAGCTGGTGAAGGTTGTTCTGCAGGAAGCTGAAGGATATTTTGTTCTCCAAGAATTAATGTTTCATATTGAAGCTCTTTTTTGTACAACATCCAGAGTTTGATGCATTTCTAATTGCCATCATGTGTCAATCCCTTAATTGTTTTAATTATGCAAATGACTTATAATGTACACAGATGATGAATCCGGTGCAGGTTTGTAATTAAGCAGAAGCAGATGCCATCCATAACCATCTCAAGATCTTCTCATCGTTTAGGGGAATTATCTGAAGCAATCTTTTTTTGGCACCCCTCGCCATTAACACCACGTTGCCCAGAGAGGCTGTGGGTGCCCCCTCCCTGGAGGTGTTCAAGGCCAGGTTGGACGAGGCCTCTGGCAACCTGGTCTAGTGGGAGGGGTGCCTGCCACTGGCAGCAGGGTTTGGAGCTGGGTGATCTCGAAGATCCCTTCCGACCCAGCCCATTCTCTGAATCCATGAGGTACGGTGGTAGGAATCCATCGCCTGCTGTCCATCCATCTCTGTCCAGTTCTCAGTAGTAGTAACAAGGTATTAATTGTTAATCTTAGTGAAGAGTGTGAAAATCTTGCCATGTTTTCCACAGGAAAACCCAACCTTTTGGGAGTCACCTCCTCCTCGCCATGAGTGGTGGGGGCCCCACACACAGGTGCCAGCAGCACTTCTCCCTCAACATCCCCCAAAAACCCAGCTACTTGGTGGAAAAAAAAACCCCAACCATCCCAGTATGATCTGAGTTCTGTTGCTGTGTGTGAAAAGTCTGCATGAGATTTTTTTCTCATCATATTTGTACAAATAAATATTTAACTTTTTTAATTAATAAATATTTTAAGCCAATTTGGGAGGAGCTTTGAAGTTTCTAAGCTTGATGGAATATCTGGGGAAATAATGTGTGACCAGCAGGAGCAGGGCAGGGTTTGTCCACCTGGACTAGGCACATCTGAGCCCACGCCTTGAGGACTGGATTCAGTTTGGGCGCCTCACTCCAAGAAGGACGTTGGGGTGCTGGAGCAGAGAAGGGCAATGAAGCTGGTGAAGGGTCTGGAGAACAGGTCTGGTGAGGAGCAGCTGAGGGAACTGGGGTTGTTTAGTCTAGAGAAAAGGAGGCTGAGGGGGAGACCTTCTGCCTCTCTACAACTCCCTGAAAGGAGGTTGGAGTTGGGTGGGACTTGGTCTCTTCTCCCAAGGATCAAGTGATTGGACAAGAGGAAATGGACTGAAGTTATCCCAGAGGAGGTTTAGGTTGGACATGAGGAACAGTTTCTTCATGGAAAGGGGTGTCAAGGCCTGGAAGGGGGCTGCCCAGGGCAGGGGTGGATTCCCCATCTCTGGAGGGGTTACAAAGCCATGGAGATGTCGTGCTGAGGGACATGGTTGAGTGTGACCTGGGCAGTGCTGGGTTAATGGTTAGACTTGATCTTAAAGGTCTCTTCCAAACACAACCATTCTATGATTCCATGATGTATTTGAGCTAGTTGGCTCTGGGTCCTAGCAATACCCAGTCTTGGCGTTGGACAAGGAAATGGACTTCACCACAGCTTGGAGCTGCTCAGCCTCGTGTGCTGAGCACAGACTCTGCCTGCTGTATGCTCACGTGGCCACATGACCCACAGAATGGCTTCCTACATACTGGTTTCCGTGGTGGAGTCTCATGTTCATCTGTGTCTTCCTTCACCTGCTAAGGATTTCACATCTCTGCTGGACTTGGTGCTCCTTTGCTGAGGTAAGTCTTGTGAGGGTTTTGGGTACCTGCTCTTTCTCATTTTTCAAGCTGTGGAAAATAAAACAGCCCAAGCCCATTCCAAAGCATCAAATGGCTCCCAGTTTAACCAACAGTGTAGAGAGAACAGCCCTGAAACCTCCAAACTCCACCCAAACCAGGCTGTGTATGGCAGAGATATAAATTTATATGTTGGTTGGGTCCTTGGGAAACCAGTCAGGGGAAGAGAAGGAATTTGAGGTGACCACATCCAGGTGGAGCTCTGGTTGTGCCTCCACAAGAAAGCTGTAATTTAAAGTTGAGGTCAGCTGGGGGCTTGAGCTTGTTGCCCATCAGCTTCACGTGGTGATGAATCGTTAAGTTTGGAAGGTGATGGATTGAGAAGCAGTGGCCTGAAATTGTGCCAGAGGAGGTTTAGGTGTGAGAATGAGATCAATTTCTTTCCTGCAAGAGTGGTCAGGCATTGGAAGAGGCTGCCAAGGGAGGTGGTGGAGTCGCTGTTCCTGGAGTTGTTCAAGAAATGTGTGGACATGGCAACTTGAGTCATGGTTTAGTGGCCGTGGTGGTTGTGAGTTGATGGTTGGACTCAATGATCTTAGAGGGCTTTTCCTATCCAAGCATTCTATGATTCCATGGTCATTAAGTCTACTTCCATGGCCAGCAGACTGTGTTTGGAAGTGCCACAATATCCACATGTTTTGAACAATTCCGGTGGTAACTCTACCACCTCCCTGAGCAGCCCGATCCAATCATTAGGCTGAGTAGTGCTGTTTCAAGAGTGATTTGTTTACATCCTTAGCAAGATTAGATTTGGCTAAAGATGAAATAAATAGGAAAAGCAAACAAACAAAACCCCAAAAACAAAACAAACAAACCCCCTCCAAACAACCAAACCCTCAAATGATGGACTCGTAGAATGAATCAGGTTGTAAGGACCCTTGAAGGTCATCTTGTCCGACCTCCCTGCAGTGAGCAGGGACATCTCCAATCAGAGCAGGTTATGTTTGGGGTTTCTTTTGCTTGTTTGTTGTGTGGTTGGTTGGTTGGTTTGTTTCAAATTTAGAAGTGAAAAATACTTAGTGAATGCATTTTGATCAGTGTGTGAAAACACAAAGGTCTGGTAATGGCTGGAACATAAGAAGCTCCATCTAAACATGAGGTGGAACTTCTTGAAGGTGTGGTGGAGCCCTGGAGCTGGACTGCCCAGAAAGGTGGTGGAGTCTCCATCTCTGGAGACATTTCAAACCCACCTGGATGTGTCTTGTGTGACCTAGGTGAAGCTGCCTGGGCGTGGAAGGTGGGCTGGATGATCTCCAGTGGTCCCTTCCAAGCCCTAGCAGTCTGTGATCTTGGTGGAAGGAAGCAGGAAGGATGCTCAGTTTCAAACTACTCAGCTTGTTGGAGAGAAGCTACATGAAGGATTTGCTCCCTTCTGAGGAAGTCACCATTTTGTCCTGGCAGGGTATTGTGGGGTTGCCTTAGGGTTTGGCTCTACTTTGGTCCTCCTAAGAAGGCCACAGACTTTTGGGTAGACATTTAGTGTCCCAGCAACAGTTAAAGTCATTTTGGTTTCCTTTTCCTAACTAGTTTGTGGCTATATTTCCCCCCCTGGTTTTATTTTATTAAACTTAGGTCTTCCTATTCTGCCTTCTCCACTTGGGTTTCCTTGGGTACAGCTGGCTTTCATCCTGTTCCTCTGGGAAAACATCTTTTATTGCTGTGATCATTGTTGGGAGAGCTCATCTCCAGCACAAATGAAGAGAAGTCACTGAAATGAAAACAAATGACGGTGATGGTCCCCAGGGACCAGGAATTTACTTCTCTAGATTCACAGTGAGATGCTTTTGGGTTTGCTTCTACTAGCAATTTCACTTGATTTATCCTTGCAACCATCAATGAAATCTCTATCTGCTGTAGTTCTTTACCAGTGGCTCTGACATCCAGAATCGTTGCCTCTCCGCATGCTTCTCATACCGAACACGCTCCTGGCAAGTTTGCTTCTGTCAGAGCAGTTTTGTGTCCAGACAGGGCTGGGTGGGTGCTTTTTTCTTGGCTTTCTTCCATTAATTTGTCCTGAGTTGGTGTGTTTTTTTTTTTTAATCTCATGTCTTCACACGAGGAAGGAAAACAAAGCAGCAGCTAGAAACACATCAAAATGCTGCTCCTCAAAATGGACCCACTTTTGCACCTTGCTTTGGGATGAGAATTGAAGCTGATGTTCAGCTTCTGTACCTTCTGAAGACATGGGAAAAGTTATCTTAGATAGTAAACTGGAGACTCTCCCCCTGAAAGAAAGAGTCATGGGATGGTGTGCTGTACTTTGATCACAACAACCCCATGCAGTGCTACAGGCTGGAGTCAGAGTGGCTGAGAGCAGCCAGGCAGAAAGGGACCTGGGGGTACTGATCGACAGCTGCCTGAACATGAGCCAGCAGTGTGCCCAGGTGGCCAAGAAGGCCAAGGGCATCCTGGCCTGCATCAGGAATAGTGTGGCCAGCAGGAGCAGGGAAGTCATTGTGCCCCTGTACTCTGCACTGGTTAGGCCACACCTTGAGTCCTGTGTCCAGTTCTGGGCCCCTCAATTTAAGAAGGACATTGAGACACTTGAATGTGTCCAGAGAAGGGCAATGAGGCTGGGGAGAGGCCTCGAGCACAGCCCTGTGAGGAGAGACTGAGGGAGCTGGGCTTGCTTAGCCTGGAGAAGAGGAGGCTCAGAGGAGACCTTGCTGTCTACCACTACCTGAAAGGTTGTTGTGGCCAGGAGGTTGGTTTCTTTCCCAGGCCACCAGCACCAGAACAAGAGGACACAGCTTCAAGCTGCACCAGGAGAAGTTTGGGCTAGAGGTGAAGAGAAAGTTCTTCCCAGAGAGAGTTGTTAGCCATTGGAATGTGCTGCCCAGGGAGGTGGTGGAGTCCCCATCCCTGGAGGTGTTCAAGAGGGGATTGGATGTGGCACTTGGTGCCGTGGTTTAGTAGTCATGAGGTGTTGAGTGACAGGTTGGACCTGATCTCTGAGGTCTTTTCCAGCCTTATTGATTCCATGATTCTATGGTGGGGGTTTGGATGGGAACCCCCTGGAGAACATCCATTCCAACCCCCAGGGGTTCACCCCCAGCAGCTTACCCAAGGTCACAATGTCCAGGTAGGTTTGGAAGCTTTCCAGACAGGGAGACTCCACAAGCTTACTGCAGAGAGGGTTGAACTAGATGGCCTTCAGAGATTTGTTCCAACCCAGACCGTTCTATGATTCTATGAACTTTTGTGGGCAGTCTGCTCCAAGGCTCCAGCACCCTCACACCAACAAGCTTCTCCTTCTGTTCAGTTGGAACCTCCTGGGTTCCAGTTTGTGCCTGTTACCTCTTGTCCTGTCACGGGGCACCACTTAAAGAGTCTGGCCCCATCCTCTTACCCTCCACAGGTCCTTTATCTCTTGCTGAGCATTAAGATCCCCTCTCAGACTGTTTTTCTCCAGGCTAAAGAGCCTGTTCCAGGACTTGACAACAGTTTGGGGGCAGAAAGTGTTCCTCATGTCCATCCTCAGCCTCCCATGGTGCAACCTGAGGCCATTACTCTGATCCGTTCACTTGTTTCTTGGGAGAGGAGACCAAGCCCACCTGGCTCCAACCTCCTTGCAGGGGGTTGTAGAGAGCAGTGAGGTCTCCCCTCAGCCTTCTCTTCTCCAGGCTAACAACCCTGGTTCCCTGAGCTGCTCCTCACCAGACCCGTGCTCCAGACTCCTCATCTTCACTTCTCAGCTCTTTACTGCTCTCAAGACTTATGAGATGCTTGAGGCCTTTGTGGATTTTGATCCTTTCTTGGCAACAAGATTTATTTCTATCTCATTCCCAGCTCAGGTACAACCACAGAAAACAGACAACAATTGTCCTCTCCCTCCTTTACTGGTGAGGGTTGGTAGAAGGTGTCCCCTGCCATCAGTCACCTTGGTCAAGGCACATCCCTGCCAGCCTCTCAGCTTAGAGCCTTCTTTGTAGTTGTCTGCTGTGTTTTCATTTTACCCACCACAGTTCCTATCTGAGGAGGCTTTCTCAGTGATCACAGCAGAGCAGGATAATTAGATGCAGCTACCACAGAGGTCTGAGGGAAGTATAAATATTCATGTTTCTGCTTGCTGGTTGCATTTGCTTTAGCAGAAATTAAGCCCCAGGTGCCTGATCTCCCATTTCTTGTTGTTAAACATTTCCCATCACTCTTCATGCTACCTGCCATGTATCAGCTGCTACCATCCAAGCCTCCTAAGTCACTGCCAGGTTCTTGAGAACATCAGCAAAGCCTTGACCCCAGTGCTGTGCAGTCTTCCAGTTTCTCCCACAGCTCATCTGGTGTGTTTCTGCCCTGTAAAGCTTCTCCTCATCCCTTCCCACCACTCATGCTCTAACCCCCAGCAACTTCCTCTCAAGCTCCTCCCCACAGCCTGAAATTGCAACAGGGGAGGTTTAGGTGTGAGAAGAGGATCAATTTCTTTCCTGCAAGGGTGGTCAGGCATTGGAAGAGGTTGCCCTGGGAGGAGGTGGAGTCACCATCCTGGAGGTGTTCAAGAAACCTGTGGACGTGGCACTTTGGCCATGGTGGTGTTGGTTGAAGGTTGGACTTGATCTTAGAGGTCTTTCCAACCCGAAGATTCTGTGGTTTTCAAAAGCTCTTCTGAAGCCCTGATGCATCACATGGACTATTTGCCTACATATTGCCCATAAAATTAGTGTTCCACTTCAGTCATGGGGCTGTCAGCTGCTCCTCTTGCTTGTCCTCCACTCTTCTCATGCTGGTGTGCTCCATAGAGTCACAGAGTGGGTTTGGGTGGGAAGGGACTACTGATTGCACTCCATTTCTTGGTACTTTAATACATAGCAAGGATTTTCTGCCTCTTATCATAGAATCCAGGCTGGTTGGGTGGGGAGGGAAATTCAAGGTCACCCAGTCCAACACCCCTGCAGTCAGCATCTGAGATTACAGCTCCCAGAGCCCCAGAGAACCTGCAGTGGTTCCAAGGATGGAACATCTCCCACCTCCCTGGGCAACCTGGGCCAGGCTCTCATCACCCTCAGTACCAAACATTTCTCCCTTCTCTTCTCTCTGAATCTCCTCTTTGAATGTAAATTCAGTTTTGATGACTGTTCCTGCCCTCTGATCTTCACTCAAGTCCACAGCACACCCCTCCTTATCCTTCTGTTGATATAACTGAATAATTTGTAAGCATTTACCTCTGAAGAAAACTTCCAAGTTACATCTCACAAAATCTTCTGTAGCTGCTGTATTTTGGGTTGACTTCTGCTGACAATAAAGGCACAGTTTGCTTTGCCAAGTCAGCCTCTTTGTTGTTGTTGATGTTTGCAGGCTCTAAACAACTAAACAATGCCCCTTTCTTGTGAGCTTCTGTCCTTGTAAGTCCTTGGTTTCCCTTGAGATGTAAATTCCAGGCAGCTTTTGAACTGAACTGAAGAGCTGGATGCTCTTCAAGAGCTGAAGTTCTCCCTACATATGCTTTGCTGTGCTCTGAGCACTGGTCCCCATTCACCTGCTGGAATCTGGTTTTCTTTACCCATTGTTGGGGTTGAATCAAGGTTGGAGCAGATGATCCTTGGGGTCACTCCCAACCTGGCATTCCGTGAATCAAACCACTTCAGGACTCACCAACCAGCATCATTTTTAATGTTATTTTTATATAAACCCAGCACTTTTAAAAATGCAGTTTCAGAGAGGTTACAAATGTCCCCTCTTCTTTGTGAGGAACTTTACTGATGATCTGGAAGAGGGCACTGAGTCCATCATCAGCAAATTTGCAGATGA
Organism: Colaptes auratus; assembly: GCA_015227895.2. NCBI lineage: Eukaryota > Metazoa > Chordata > Aves > Piciformes > Picidae > Colaptes > Colaptes auratus. Next base: position 39,577,737 of record CM026886.1, on the reverse strand, counting down.
CACCAAGCTGGGGGCAGGAGTTGATCTGATAGAGGTAGGAGAGCTTGCAGAGGCACCTCGACAGGCTGGACAGATGGGCAGAGTCCAAGGGCAGGAGACTGAACACATCCAAGTGCCGGGTTCTGCACATTGGCCACAGCAACCCCATGCAGTGCTACGGCTGGGGCAGAGTGGCTGGAGAGCAGCCAGGCAGAGAGGCACCTGGGGGTGCTGGTCAATGGTAGGCTGAACATGAGCCTGCAGTGTGCCCAGGCAGCCAAGAGGGCCAATGGCATCCTGGCCTGCATCAGGAACAGTGTGGGCCAGCAGGAGCAGGGAGGACTCAGCACTGGTTAGGCCACACCTTGAGTCCTGTGTCCAGTTCTGGGCCCCTCAGTTTAGGAAAGATGTTGAGATGCTGGAAGGTGTCCAGAGAAGGGCAACAAAGTGGTGAGGGGCCTGGAGCAGCCCCCTGTGAGGAGAGGCTGAGGGAGCTGGGGTTGCTTAGCCTGGAGAAGAGGAGGCTCAGGGGAGACCTTCTTGCTGTCTACAGCTACCTGAAGGGAGGTTGTAGACAGGCAGAGGTTGGTCTCTTCTCCCAGGCAAAGCAGCACCAGAACAAGAGGACACAGTCTCAAGCTGTGCCAGGGGAGGTTTAGGCTGGAGGTGAGAAAGAAATTCTACACAGAGAGAGTGATTGGCCATTGGAATGTGCTGCCCAGGGAGGTGGTGGAGTCTCCATCCCTGGAGGTGTTAGAAAGAGCCTGGATGGGGTGCTTGGTGCATGGTTTAGTTGATTAGATGTGTTGATTGATAGGTTGGACTTGATGATCTCAAAGGTCTTTTCCAACCTGGTTAATTCTAGTCTAGTCTAGTCTATCTTATCACTACAAGCCCTTGTAAACTGTGTGGAAAGGAAGTGTGTAAATGTGTGAGGTCTTGTGCAGGTACTCCCTGCTGTGGTGTCCCTTGAGGTAGCTGTGAAGCAATAAAGAACGAACTGTTTCCTATTGACGTGGATCAACTGGTATCTGCCTCTGCAGTGTTGTCACCTGCAAGCAAATTGCCTGGGTGAGCTGGAGCAGCACTGGCTCAGCTTTGAAATTGTGTCTTGTGAACAGGATGTGGTGATGGGACACATTAATTGTGGGTATTTCGCGCTTGCACTTGGGTGCCATGGTCTAGTCATGAGGTCTGTGGTGACAGTTTGGACTCGATCTTTGAGGTCTCTTCCAACCTTGGCAATACTGTGATACTGTGATACTGTGAAAAGTGGTGTTCCTGGTGTGAGCTGGAGCAGAGCTGGCTCTGGGCAGGGCGGACTTCCCGGCTCAGGCTTTGCTCAGGGAGACACTTGCTCCAGTTCAGGGCAGGGCTGCACAGCCAGGGGCTGCTTCTAGCAGGACAAGCTGATGGGGCGGGTCCTGCCAAGCATTGGGCTGCACAAAGGCTCTGCCTGAGACTGGCTCCTGGCCACACCAAGGGCACTGCACATCTTGTGCCCCACCTTGGGCTGTAGCTGTGGGGAAGACTGGTCTGGAAGTCAACCTGTAGTCATTACACTGCTGTCTTCTAACATCAGGTTTTAGATGATCAAGTGAAAAAGATATTTATAGTGGACTTGAGCAACTCAGTGAGGAGAAAAGGTTGAGAGACCTGGGGGTGTTGAGCCTGGAGTAGAGCAGCCTGAGAGGGGATCTGATCAATGCTCAGCAAGAGCTGAAGGACCTGGGGGGGGGGGGGAGGGGATTGAGTCAGATTCTTGTCAGTGACAGGACCAGGGGCAATGGGCACAAAATTAAAGCCACGAGGCTCAGTCTGAGGATAAGAGAGAAACTTCTTTGTTGTGAGGGTGCTGGAGAGCCCTCGAGTAGGCTGCCAAAGACATTGTTGAGTCTCCTTGTTTGGAGAGATTCCAGA
>CM026886.1:39503921-39575828 GCA_015227895.2 Colaptes auratus | reverse complement strand
AGAAAAAAAAAAAAAAAAAATTTTTTTTTTTTTTTTTTTTTTTGCTTGCTTTGTTTTTGGTTTTTGTTTTTTGTTTTCACTCATACGCTGCACCATGGTCATTACTCGGACCAAGGGTAGAAAAATAGCATCTACCCAGACAGAGTTGTTTCTCCAGCATGCTGGAGTCCAGGCTGCCAGCTGTGGAGGAGTGCTTCAGCCTGGCAGTTGGAATAGAGGAGAGGGAGAGGGGAAGAGGACACCTGTCAGGTGTGAGCAGGTGAACTTTCTCCTCAGCCTGGTGGCTGACCTGAAGGATGAAGTGGCCAAGCTGAAGAGGAGTGTCTAGGCTCAGGTCAATAAGGGAAAGCGAACGGGAGTTAGCTTGTGGGAGAAGGCTCTGCAGATCTCCCCTGCTGAGGGCCGCCCCTGAAAACGGAGAGGGATGGACACAGGTCCCTGCCAAGGGTGGCAAGAGAAATCCCCCCCGGCCTCTCCTCCTCCTCCGCTGCCCTTGCGTAATAAGTATGAGGCCCTGCAGGCTGAGGGCGGGGGGATGAGAGGGCTGAGGAGCGGCCATCAGAGGGGATACCAGGCCAAGCGGTCCCCGCCGGCTGTAACGACCAGCTCTTGGGGAGCAGCCTAAGGCCAAGCCTAAGACCAAGCGGCCCCACCAGCTATAATGACCAGCTCCACAAAGAGAAGGAGAAGGGTTATAGTTGTTGGGGACTCTCTCCTGGGGGTACTGAGGGACCCATATGTGTCCCGACCCATCCCACAGGGAGGTCTGCTCTCTACCTGGGGCGCGGATAAGGGATATTGCAAGGGGAAATCCCCAAGCTCATCAGTCCCTCTGACTATTACCCTCTACTGGTAATACAGGCTGGGAGTGATGAGATCGACAGGAAGGGCACCAGGGCAATTAAGAAGGAGTTCAGGGCCCTTGGACAATTGATTGATGGGGCAGGCGCGCAAGTGGTGTTCTGCTCAGTTCCCTCAGTGGCAGGGGGAGTACACGAGAGGAACGGGAGAACCACACCATCAATAAGTGGCTCAGGGAATGGTGCAGCGGAGGAACTTTGGTTTCTTTGATCATGGGCTACTCTTACAGCACCCGACCTGCTGGGTCCTGATGGGGTGCATTTATCTAGAAGGGGCAAGAGAGTCCTAGCACTAGAGTTGGCAGGGCTCATTAGGAGGGCTTTAAACTAGGTCTGAGGGGGGTGGGTGAAGACATCGGTCCCTCTGCAGAGGTAAGAGTAGGGCACAAGGTAGGGTCAACTGAGAGGTCGGGAGCCCAGCTGCAGTGCATGTACACCAATGCACGCAGCCTAGGCAATAAGCAGAGGAGCTGGAGGTCCTAATCCACCAGGGCAACTATGATATAGTTGCCATCTCAGAAACATGGTGGGACAACACGCACGATTGGAGTGCTACACTGGGGGGTTACAGGCTCTTTAGGAGGGATGAGAGGGAGAAGAGGAGGAGGGGTGGCTTTGTATATTAGGGAGACACTTTCTGCCTCAGAACTGAGGTGGAAGATGAGGGAATTGAGAGCCTGTGGGTTAAATCAGAGGGCAACCCAACAAACCTGACATCCTGGTTGGAGTCTGTTATAGACCACCCAACCAGGATGAGGAGATGGATGAATTATTCTATAACAACTGGAGGCTGTCTCAAGATCATCAGATCTTTCCTCGTGGGTGACTTCAATCTGCCAGATATCTGCTGGGAACTTAATTCAGCAGAGAGAAGGCAGTCCAGAAGATCCTGGAGCGAATAGAGGACTGCTTCCTAACGCAGCTGTTAAGCGAGCCTACCAGGGGACAGGCTCTGCTTGACCTGCTGCTCTCCAATAGGGAAGGGCTGGTGGGAGATGTGACCCGTGGGAGGCTGCCTAGGGTGCAGTGACCACGAGATAGTGAAGTTTTCAATATGCAGGGAGATAGGGAGGAGTACCAACAGAACCTTCACCCGGACTTCCGGAGGGCAAACTTCAGCCTCTTAAGAAACTTATTTGTAAAGTTCCCTGGGTACCAACCCTCATGAACGAGGGGTCCAGGAGGGTTGGACCTACTTCAAAAAGGAGCTCTTGAGGGCACAGGAACTGGCGGTCCCCATGTGTCGAAAGATGAGCCGGCGGGGAGGCGACCGGCCTGGATGAGCAAGCAGCTCCTGGGAATAAGGGAAAAAAAGAGGCTATCACCTTTGGAAGGGGGGGAAGGCTTTCGAGGTAGGTTCAAGGAAGTGGTTAGATTATGTAGGAATAAAATTAGAGAGGCAAAGGCCCAGTTAGAACTGAAACTGGCCACCTCTGTGAAAGAAAATAAAAAGCAATTTTACAATATATCAACGCTAAAAAGAAGGGCAAGAAGAACCTCCACTCCTTACTGGACCTGGAGGGGAACACGGTGACCGAATGAGGAAAAGGCTGAGGTCCTGAACGCCTTCTTTGCCTCCTGTTTAACAGCAAGGCAGGAGTCCAGGATGAGTGCCTCCTGAGCTGGGTAATAGGGTCGGGAGCAGTGTAATGCCCCAGAAATCCATGAGGAATTATTCGGGACCTGCTGAGCCACTTGGACACCCCAAGTCCATGGGACCGGATGGGATCCATCCTAGGGGCTGAGAGCTGGCAGATGAGCTGGCCAAGCCGCTCTCCATCATTTCCTCCAGTCTGGCTCACTGGAGAGGTCCCAGATGACTGGAAACTGGCCAATGTGATCCCCATCCACAAGAAGGGACGGATGGAGGAGCCCGGAAACTACAGGCCAGTCAGCCTGACCTCAGTGCCAGGGAAAGTGATGGAACAGATTATCCTGGAGGCAATAACTGCGCACCTGAAGGATGGCCAAGGGCTCAGGTCCAGCCAACATGGATTTAGGAAGGGCAGGTCCTGCCTCTCCAACCTGATCTCCTTCTATGATCAGGTGACCGTCTGGTGGACGTGGGGAGGCCTGTGGGATGTCTATCTGGACTTCAGCAAGGCCTTTGACACCGTCCCCCACAGTAAACTGCTGGCTAACTGTCAGCTCGTGGTTTGGACCGCAACACTCTCTGGCTGGGTTAGGAACTGGCTGGAGGCCGAGCCGCGAGAGTGGTGGTGAATGGTGCCGCGTCCGGCTGGCGGCCAGTCACCAGCGGCGTCCCCAGGGATCGGTGCTGGGCCCCATCCTTTAACATCTTCATGATGATATGGATGAGGGGGTTGAGTCAGTCATCAGCAAGTTTGCAGATGACACCAAGTTGGGAACAGATGTTAGTCAGTAGAGGGTAGAAAGGCTCTGCAGAGGGACCTCGACCGACTGGACAGATGGGCAGAGTCCAATGGGATGGCATTTAATAAGTCCAAGTGCCGGTGCTGCACTTTGCCACGGCAACCCATGCAGAGCTACAGCTGGGGTCAGAGTGGCTGGAGAGCTGCCAAACAGAGAGGGACCTGGGGTGGTGCTGATTGACACCCACCTAACATGAGCCAACAGTGTGCCCAGGTGGCCAAGAAGGCCAATGGATCCTGGCCTGTATTGGGAATAGTGTGGCCAGCAGGAGCAGGGAGGTCATTCTGCCCCTGTACTCTGCATTGGTTAGGCCACACCTTGAGTACTGTGTCCAGTTCTGGGCCCCTCAGTTTAAGAAGGACATCGAGCTACTTGAGCGTGTCCAGAGGAGGGCAACAAGGCTGGTGAGAGGCCTTGAGCACAAGCCCTATGAGGAGAGGCTGAGGGAGCTGGGATGATTGTTAGCCTGGAGAAGAGAAGGATCAGAGGTGACCTCATTGCTCTCTACAACTACCTGAAGGTGGTTGTGGACAGGAGGGGGTTCATCTCTTCTCCCAGGCAAACCAGCCACCAGAACAAGAGGACACAGTCTCAAGCTGTGCCAGGGGAGGTTTAGACTCGAGGTGAGGAGGAAGTTCTTCACTGAGCGAGTCATTTCGTCATTGGAATGGGCTGCCCAGGAGGTGGTGGAGTCGCCGTCCCTGGAGGTGTTCAAGGGGAGATTGGACGTGGCACTTGGTGCCATGGTTAGTTGTGAGGTCTGTTGGGACAGGTTGGACTTGATGATCCTTGGGGTCTCTTCCAACCTTGGTTATACTGTGATACTGTGATACTGTGATACCTCCAGGGATGGGGACTCCACCACCTCCCTGGGCAGCACATTCCAATGGCTAACAACTCTCTGGGAAGAGCTTTCTCCTCACCTCTAGCCTAAATTTCCCCTGGTGCAGCTTGAGACTGTGTCCTCTTGTTCTGGTGCTGGTTATCTGGGAGAAGAGACCAACCCCCTCCTGGATACAACCTCCCTGCAGGGAGTTGTAGACAGCAAGAAGGTCTCCCCTGAGCCTCCTCTTCTCCAGGCTAAGCAACCCCAGCTCCATCAGCCTCTCCTTGTAGGGCTTGTGCTCGAGGCCTCTCCCCAGCCTCGTTGCCCTTCGCTTTTTAGATCTTGAAGCCAAGCAGGGCCTTTTTTTTGGGGGGGTGGGGGTGGGGTGGAGAGGGGTAATAAAAACACGATTTAAAGTAGTTGGCAGAGTTTTGTGACATATTGAACTCCTAAAGCTCTCTTGGAGGCATCCAAAATAGTGATGCTGAGCACACTGGTGCATATTGAGCTGCCAAATGTTGTTAGAGGAAGGTTTTTGACCCTTCCAAACACATTAAAGCTTCTGGGTGTATGTGTGCAGAGGGTGATGTGTAAGTTCATGGATTCTGACAGCTGATTTGAAAGGTCTTCAGGCTTTTTTATGGATAAACTGCAGAATGTTGATGTTTAGCACTATAGACAGTTTGAGGAATACCAGGAAGTTGAGGAAGATAGAATCATAGACTCAGAGAATTGTTTGGGTTGGAAAAGGTCTCAAGATCTTCAAGTCCAGCCACCAACCCAACACCATCAAGGCCATTAAACCACGTCCCAAAGGGCCATGTCCACTCCTTTCTTGATCCTGCTCTGGCAGTGAGGTTGGATTTGATGATCTCTGGAGGTCCCTTCCAACCCCTAACAGTCTGTGATTTGTGACAGGGTTTAATGGCCATGGTGTTCTTAGGTTGATGGTTGGATTCAGTGAGCTTAGAGGTCTTTTCTAACCCAAACAGTTCTGTGATTTTATGCTCGTTAAGTCCAACCTTCTACTTAATGCTTCTATGACCACTACACCAACTATGAAGAGGGACATCTCTCTACTTGGTTTTTGAACACCTCCAGGGATGGTGACTCCACCACTTCCCTGGAAATGAAGAGATTTCCTGTCTAAATTACACCTTTTTTTTCTACTTATTTTGGAGGACACAAGGTGAGTGCTGCACTAAGCAGCTTCATCCACAAGCGAATCAAGCCCATGGTGAGGGGAGATAAAGAAGTGCACTCTTGGGCTTGACAGCCCATTGATGGGCCTTAAACACCTCTTAGGCTTTGCTAACAGCTGTTTCTTGTCTCCTTTGCTTGCAAAGATATTCGAGCAGTTTGTCAAGACCAGGATCAGAGAAGAGTACAAGGAGAAGAAGAATAAATTGTTGTTAGCCAAAGAAGAGTTCAAAAAGCTCCTTGAAGAATCCAAGTTATCACCAAGGTATGGCATTACTTGAGGAAGATCTGGTGAGATCAGCTTCCTTATTTCCCCTGTGCTTAGCAGCTTCAGAACATAGAATCATAGAGTTGTTTTGGCTGGAAAAGACCTCTAAGATCACCGAGTCCAACCATCAACCCAACACCACCATGGCCATTAGATTATGTCCCAAATTGCCATCTACACTGAGTGCTCTGCAGGGCAAGTTCTACATGCAGTGTTAGGATGCTGGGACATTTCTTCTCTCATATTTTCCACTATTTTGTTATATTACTGTGAAAGGGGAGGTTCCATCTCTCTCTGTTCTTTTTTTTTTTCTCTCTCTCTCTCACATTCAGAATGTGTCATGGTTTGGGAATTGGAAGAGACCATTAGAGATATCTACTCCAACCTCCCTGCTAAAGTACCACATTGTGGTACCACATAGTGTGGCCAGCAGGAGCAGGGAGCTCATTCTGCCCCTGTATTCAGCACTAGTTAGGACACACCTTGAGTACTGTGTCCAGTGCTGGGCCACTCAGTTTAAGAAAGAGATGTTCAGATGCTTGAACGTGTCCAGAGAAGGGTAACAAAGCTGGGGAGGGGTTTGGAGCACAGCCCTGTGAGGAGAGGCTGAGGGAGCTGGGCTTGCTTAGCCTGGAGAAGAGGAGGCTCAGGGCAGACCTTCTTGCTGTCTACAACTCCCTGCAGGGAGGTTGTATCCAGGAGGGGGTTGGTCTCTTCACCCAGGCAACCAGCACTAGAACAAGAGGACACAGTCTCAAGCTGTGCCAGGGGAGGTTTAGGCTGGAGGTTAGGAAGAAATTCTTCATAGAGAGTGTGATTGCCCATTGGAATGTGCTGCCCAGGGAAGTGGTGGAGTCACCATCACTGGAGTTGTTTAGGAAGAGCCTGGATGAGGCACTTAGTGCCTTGGTTTAGTTGATTAGATGGTGTTGGGTAATAGGTTGGACTTGATGATCTTGAAGGTCTTTTTCAACCTGGTTAATTCTGTATTCTGTATCTCCATGGCTTTTCCATTCCTCCAGATATGGGGACTCAACCACTACCCCGGCCAGCCTGGACAGGCCTTGACAACCCATTCGGGGAAGAAATTGTTCCTCATGCCCAACCTAAAACTCCTCTGGGGCAATTCAAAGTGGCCTCTTGTCTTGTCCCTTCAGCCTCCTGTCAGGGAGTTGTAGAGAGCCAGAAGGTTTCCTCTCAGCTTCCTTTTCTCCAGGCTGAACAACCCCAGGTCCCTCAGCTGCTCGGGTTCTCTAGACCCTTCACCAGCTTTACTGTTGTTCTCTGAATGCACTTCAGCCCCTAAATGTCCTTATTAGAACTCAGGTCAGGACCTATGAACCTGTACTGGAAAGAGCAACATTTCTGTGCTCCAGTGTTTGCACTGGAAATGTCTGGATCTGATATCCAGAGGGTTCTCAGGCATTTGGACAGGCTGCCCAAGGAGGTGGTGGAGTCACCATCTCTGGAAGTATTTAAAAGACAAAAGGATGTGCTGCTGAGGGATGTTTGTTTAGTGGTAACCAGATGATCTGCACTGTTATGGGCTAATTCTTGAAGTCCTGACCATGATTCAGGAACGGATGAAAGCCACAGTGATCTGCTCAGCACCAAACTGATTCAAAATTGCCCTGTCAACGATCAACCAAGGAGTTCTAAATCAAAATACAGACCTTACCTATTGCAGGCTGATATGTGAATCCAGGTCTGGCATAGTCTCTCCTCACACAGAATGGTAAGGGTTGGAAAAGACCTCTAGAGATCATTGAGTCCAAGCACCTGTCAGAGTAGGTTCTCCTTGATCCTTGGTGCCACAGCCAGCTGGCGGCCTGTCACTAGTGGTGTGCCCCAAGGATCAGTGCTGGGCCCCATGCTCTTCAACATCTTTATTGATGATCTGGATGAGGGCATTGAGTCCATCATCAGTAAATTTGCGGACAACACCAAGCTTGGGGCAGGAGTTGATCTGCTGGAGGGTAGAGAGGCTTTGCAGAGGGACCTCGACAGGCTGGACAGATGGGCAGAGGCCAAGGGCAGGAGATTGAACACATCCAAGTGCCGGGTTCTGCACATTGGCCACAACAACCCCATGCAGTGCTACAGGCTGGGGTCAGAGTGGCTGGAGAGCAGCCAGGCAGAGAGGGACCTGTGGGTGCTGGTTGATGGTAGGCTGAACATGAGCCTGCAGTGTGCCCAGGCAGCCAAGGGGGCCAATGGCATCCTGGCCTGCATCAGGAACAGTGTGGCCAGCAGGAGCAGGGAGGTCATTGTGCCCCTGTACACTGCACTGGTTAGGCTGCACCTTGAGTCCTGTGTCCAGTTCTGGGCCCCTCAGTTTAGGAAGGAGGTTGACTTGCTGGAGCGTGTCCAGAGAAGGGCAACAAGTTGGTGAGGGGTTTGGAACAAACCCTATGAGGAGAGGCTGAGGGAGCTGGGGTTGCTTAGCCTGGAGAAAAGGAGGCTCAGGGGTGACCTTATTGCTCTCTAGAGCTACCTGAAGGGAGGTTGTAGCCAGGCAGAGGTTGGTCTCTTTTCCCAGGCAGGCAGCACCAGAACAAGAGGACACAGTCTCAGGCTGCGCCAGGGGAGGTTTAGACTGGATGTTAGGAGGAAGTTCTATACAGAGAGAGTGATTGCCCATTGGAATGTGCTGCCCAGGGAGGTGGTGGAGTCACCATCACTAGAGGTATTCAGGAGGAGACTTGATGGGGTACTGGGTGCCATGATCTAGTTGTTTAGGATTGGTTGATAGGTTGGACACGATGATCTTGAAGGTCTCTTCCAACCTGGATTTATTGTATTGTATTGTATTATTGTATCAAGTTGCACAGGACAGTGTCCAGGCAGGTTTTGAATGTCTCTATAGATGGAGATTCCACTGACAGCCAGCATCAGGGCTCTACCACCTTCAGAGTAAAGAAGTTCACTGCCATGTTGTAGATGGAACCTCTTATGTTGGAGTTTGGGCCCCCTTACCTCTTATATTCAAGTTTGGGCCCCTTACCCCTTACGTTGGGGTTTGGGCCCCCTTACCCCTTACGTTGGGGTTTGGGCCCCTTACCTCTTGTCACAGGGCACCACCTCCTTTATCACAGGTTTACCATCAGGTTCCTGTCCAGTATTCCTCAGGACACTCCTCATTTTCAGTGTGTACATGACAACTTAAGTGAGATCCAGGTCAAAGTGTCTGAAAGACATAGAATCATATAGAATGCTTTGGGTTGGATGGGACTTTAAAGAATCATCTCTTTCCAATGCCCTGCCATGGGCAGTGACACCTTCCACTAGACCAGGTTGCTGAAGGCCTCATCCAACCTGGCCTTGAACACTTCCAGGGAGGAGGCATCCACAACCTCCCTGGGTAACCTGTTCCAGTGTCTCACCACCCTCACTATAGAGAATTTCTTCCTACTCTCCAGGTTGCTGAAGGCCTTTAGAAGGCTCTGGTGATGCCACAGCTTTCAGGTGTTTGTTTATTCCTGCAGGACAACCTTCAAGGAATTTGCAGAGAAATACGGAAGGGATCAGTGGTTCCGCCTCGTCCAGAAGAAGAAGGACCAAGAGCATTTTTTCAATCAGTTCATCCTTATCCTTAAAAAAAGGGACAAAGAAAACAGGATAAGGCTACGGAAGATGAGATAAAAACCCCCCTGGAACTGGGCCCTCGAATCCATGCTGTGACCGAGAAAATCCCAATGAAGGCCGACGAGTCAGGGCTTGAACTTGCAACAGCTTGAGGAGGAGACGGACGTCCCCGAGGAGAGCTTTCCCTAAACGCAGCTGGTGAAGGTTGTTCTGCAGGAAGCTGAAGGATATTTTGTTCTCCAAGAATTAATGTTTCATATTGAAGCTCTTTTTTGTACAACATCCAGAGTTTGATGCATTTCTAATTGCCATCATGTGTCAATCCCTTAATTGTTTTAATTATGCAAATGACTTATAATGTACACAGATGATGAATCCGGTGCAGGTTTGTAATTAAGCAGAAGCAGATGCCATCCATAACCATCTCAAGATCTTCTCATCGTTTAGGGGAATTATCTGAAGCAATCTTTTTTTGGCACCCCTCGCCATTAACACCACATTGCCCAGAGAGGCTGTGGGTGTCCCCTCCCTGGAGGTGTTCAAGGCCAGGTTGGACGAGGCCTCTGGCAACCTGGTCTAGTGGGAGGTGTGCCTGCCACTGGCAGCAGGGTTTGGAGCTGGGTGATCTCGAAGATCCCTTCCGACCCAGCCCATTCTCTGAATCCATGAGGTACGGTGGTAGGAATCCATCGCCTGGTGTCCATCCATCTCTGTCCAGTTCTCAGTAGTAGTAACAAGGTATTAATTGTTAATCTTAGTGAAGAGTGTGAAAATCTTGCCATGTTTTCCACAGGAAAACCCAACCTTTTGGGAGTCACCTCCTCCTCACCATGAGTGGTGGGGGCCCCACACACAGGTGCCAGCAGCACTTCTCCCTCAACATCCCCCAAAAACCCAGCTACTTGGTGGAAAAAAAAACCCCAACCATCCCAGTATGATCTGAGTTCTGTTGCTGTGTGTGAAAAGTCTGCATGAGATTTTTTTCTCATCATATTTGTACAAATAAATATTTAACTTTTTTAATTAATAAATATTTTAAGCCAATTTGGGAGGAGCTTGGACGTTTCTAAGCTTGATGGAATATCTGGGGAAATAATGGGTGACCAGCAGGAGCAGGGCAGGGTTTGTCCACCAGGACTAGGCACATCTGAGCCCACGCCGTGAGGACTGGATTCAGTTTGGGCGCCTCACTCCAAGAAGGACGTTGGGGTGCTGGAGCAGAGAAGGGCAATGAAGCTGGTGAAGGGTCTGGAGAACAGGTCTGGTGAGGAGCAGCTGAGGGAACTGGGGTTGTTTAGTCTAGAGAAAAGGAGGCTGAGGGGGAGACCTTCTGGCTCTCTACAACTCCCTGAAAGGAGGTTGGAGTTGGGTGGGACTTGGTCTCTTCTCCCAAGGATCAAGTGATTGGACAAGAGGAAATGGACTGAAGTTATCCCAGAGGAGGTTTAGGTTGGACATGAGGAACAGTTTCTTCATGGAAAGGGGTGTCAAGGACTGGAAGAGGCTGCCCAGGGCAGGGGTGGATTCCCCATCTCTGGAGGGGTCTCAAAGCCGTGGAGATGTGGTGCTGAGGGACATGGTTGAGTGTGACCTGGCAGTGCTGGGTTAATGGTTGGACTTGATCTTAAAGGTCTCTTCCAAACACAACCATTCTATGATTCCATGATGTATTTGAGCTAGTTGGCTCTGGGTCCTAGCAATACCCAGTCTTGGCGTTGGACAAGGAAATGGACTTCACCACAGCTTGGAGCTGCTCAGCCTCGTGTGCTGAGCACAGACTCTGCCTGCTGTATGCTCACGTGGCCACATGACCCACAGAATGGCTTCCTACATACCGGTTTCCCTGGTGGAGTCTCATGTTCATCTGTGTCTTCCTTCACCTGCTAAGGATTTCACATCTCTGCTGGACTTGGTGCTCCTTTGCTGAGGTAAGTCTTGTGAGGGTTTTGGGTACCTGCTCTTTCTCATTTTTCAAGCTGTGGAAAATAAAACAGCCCAAGCCCATTCCAAAGCATCAAATGGCTCCCAGTTTAACCAACAGTGTAGAGAGAACAGCCCTGAAACCTCCAAAACTCCACCCAAACCAGGCTGTGTATGGCAGAGATACACATTTATATGTTGGTTGGGTCCTTGGGAAACCAGTCAGGGGAAGAGAAGGAATTTGAGGTGACCACATCCAGGTGGAGCTCTGGTTGTGCCTCCACAAGAAAGCTGTAATTTAAAGTTGAGGTCAGCTGGGGGCTTGAGCTTGTTGCCCATCAGCTTCACGTGGTGATGAATCGTTAAGTTTGGAAGGTGATGGATTGAGAAGCAGTGGCCTGAAATTGTGCCAGAGGAGGTTTAGGTGTGAGAATGAGATCAATTTCTTTCCTGCAAGAGTGGTCAGGCATTGGAAGAGGCTGCCAAGGGAGGTGGTGGAGTCGCTGTTCCTGGAGTTGTTCAAGAAATGTGTGGACATGGCAACTTGAGTCATGGTTTAGTGGCCGTGGTGGTGTTGAGTTGATGGTTGGACTCAATGATCTTAGAGGGCTTTTCCTATCCAAGCAATTCTATGATTCCATGGTCATTAAGTCTACTTCCATGGCCAGCAGACTGTGTTTGGAAGTGCCACAATATCCACATGTTTTGAACAATTCCGGTGGTAACTCTACCACCTCCCTGAGCAGCCCGATCCAATCATTAGGCTGAGTAGTGCTGTTTCAAGAGTGATTTGTTTACATCCTTAGCAAGATTAGATTTGGCTAAAGACGAAATAAATAGGAAAAGCAAACAAACAAAACCCCAAACAAAACAAACAAACAAACCCCCTCCAAACAACCAAACCCTCAAACTGATGGACTCATAGAATGAATCAGGTTGTAAGGAACCCTTGAAGGTCATCTTGTCCAACCTCCCTGCAGTGAGCAGGGACATCTCCAATCAGAGCAGGTTATGTTTGGGGTTTCTTTTGTTTGTTTGCTGTGGGGTTGGTTTGTTTGTTTGTTTGTTTCAAATTTAGAAGTGAAAAATACTTAGTGAATGCATTTTGATCAGTGTGTGAAAACACAAAGGTCTGGTAATGGCTGGAACATAAGAAGCTCCATCTAAACATGAGGTGGAACTTCTTGAAGGGTGGTGGAGCCCTGGAGCAGACTGCCCAGAAAGGTGGTGGAGTCTCCATCTCTGGAGACATTTCAAACCCACCTGGATGTGTTCTTGTGTGACCTAGGTGAAGCTGCCTGGGCGTGGAAGGTGGGCTGGATGATCTCCAGTGGTCCCTTCCAAGCCCTAGCAGTCTGTGATCTTGGTGGAAGGAAGCAGGAAGGATGCTCAGTTTCAAACTACTCAGCTTGTTGGAGAGAAGCTACATGAAGGATTTGCTCCCTTCTGAGGAAGTCACCATTTTGTCCTGGCAGGGTATTGTGGGGTTGCCTTAGGGTTTGGCTCTACCTTTGGTCCTCCTAAGAAGGCCACAGACTTTGGTAGACATTTAGTGTCCCAGCAACAGTTAAAGTCATTTTGGTTTCCTTTTCCTAACTAGTTTGTGGCTATATTTCCTCCCCTGGTTTTATTTTATTAAACTTAGGTCTTCCTATTCTGCCTTCTCCACTTGGGTTTCCTTGGGTACAGCTGGCTTTCATCCTGTTCCTCTGGGAAAACATCTTTATATTGCTGTGATCATTGTTGGGAGAGCTCATCTCCAGCACAAATGAAGAGAAGTCACTGAAATGAAAACAAATGACGGTGATGGTCCCAAGGGACCAGGAATTTACTTCTCTAGATTCACAGTGAGATGCTTTTGGGTTTGCTTCTACTAGCAATTTCACTTGATTTATCCTTGCAACCATCAATGAAATCTCTATCTGCTGTAGTTCTTTACCAGTGGCTCTGACATCCAGAATCGTTGCCTCTCCGCATGCTTCTCATACCGAACACGCTCCTGGCAAGTTTGCTTCTGTCAGAGCAGTTTTGTGTCCAGACAGGGCTGGGTGGGTGCTTTTTTTCTTGGCTTTCTTCCATTAATTTGTCCTGAGTTGGTGTGGTTTTTTTTTTTTAATCTCATGTCTTCACACGAGGAAGGAAAACAAAGCAGCAGCTAGAAACACATCAAAATGCTGCTCCTCAAAATGGACCCACTTTTGCACCTTGCTTTGGGATGAGAATTGAAGCTGATGTTCAGCTTCTGTACCTTCTGAAGACATGGGAAAAGTTATCTTAGATAGTAAACTGGAGACTCTCCCCCTGAAAGAAAGAGTCATGGGATGGTGTGCTGTACTTTGATCACAACAACCCCATGCAGTGCTACAGGCTGGAGTCAGAGTGGCTGAGAGCAGCCAGGCAGAAAGGGACCTGGGGGTACTGATCGACAGCTGCCTGAACATGAGCCAGCAGTGTGCCCAGGTGGCCAAGAAGGCCAAGGGCATCCTGGCCTGCATCAGGAATAGTGTGGCCAGCAGGAGCAGGGAGGTCATTCTGCCCCTGTACTCAGCACTGGTTAGGCCACACCTTGAGTACTGTGTCCAGTTCTGGGCCCTTCAATTTAAGAAGGACATTGAGACACTTGAATGTGTCCAGAGAAGGGCAATGAGGCTGGGGAGAGGCCTCGAGCACAGCCCTGTGAGGAGAGACTGAGGGAGCTGGGCTTGCTTAGCCTGGAGAAGAGGAGGCTCAGAGGAGACCTTGCTGTCTACCACTACCTGAAAGGTTGTTGTGGCCAGGAGGTTGGTTTCTTTCCCAGGCCACCAGCACCAGAACAAGAGGACACAGCTTCAAGCTGCACCAGGAGAAGTTTGGGCTAGAGGTGAGGAGAAAGTTCTTCCCAGAGGGAGTTGTTAGCCATTGGGATGTGCTGCCCAGGGAGGTGGTGGAGTCACCATCCCTGGAGGTGTTCAAGAGGGGATTGGACGTGGCACTTGGTGCCATGGTTTAGTAGACATGAGGTGTTGAGTGACAGGTTGGACCTGATCTCTGAGGTCTTTTCCAGCCTTATTGATTCCATGATTCTATGGTGGGGTTTGGATGGGAACCCCTGGAGAACATCCATTCCAACCCCCCCGCTAAAGGAGGGTCACCCCCAGCAGCTTACCCAAGGTCACAATGTCCAGGTAGGTTTGGAAGCTTTCCAGACAAGGAGACTCCACAAGCTTACTGCAGAGAGGGTTGAACTAGATGGCCTTCAGAGATTTGTTCCAACCCAGACCGTTCTATGATTCTATGAACTTTTGTGGGCAGTCTGCTCCAAGGCTCCAGCACCCTCACACCAAACAAGCTTCTCCTTCTGTTCAGTTGGAACCTCCTGGGTTCCAGTTTGTGCCTGTTACCTCTTGTCCTGTCACGGGGCACCACTTAAAGAGTCTGGCCCCATCCTCTTACCCTCCACAGGTCCTTTATCTCTTGCTGAGCATTAAGATCCCCTCTCAGACTGTTTTTCTCCAGGCTAAAGAGCCTGTTCCAGGACTTGACAACAGTTTGGGGGCAGAAAGTGTTCCTCATGTCCATCCTCAGCCTCCCATGGTGCAACCTGAGGCCATTTACTCTGATCCGTTCACTTGTTTCTTGGGAGAGGAGACCAAGCCCACCTGGCTCCAACCTCCTTGCAGGGGGTTGTAGAGAGCAGTGAGGTCTCCCCTCAGCCTTCTCTTCTCCAGGCTAAACAACCCTGGTTCCCTGAGCTGCTCCTCACCAGACCCGTGCTCCAGACTCCTCATCTTCACTTCTCAGCTCTTTACTGCTCTCAAGACTTATGAGATGCTTGAGGCCTTTGTGGATTTTGATCCTTTCTTGGCAACAAGATTTATTTCTATCTCATTCCCAGCTCAGGTACAACCACAGAAAACAGACAACAATTGTCCTCTCCCTCCTTTACTGGTGAGGTGTTGGTAGAAGGTGTCCCCCTGCCATCAGTCACCTTGGTCAAGGCACATCCCTGCCAGCCTCTCAGCTTAGAGCCTTCTTTGTAGTTGTCTGCTGTGTTTTCATTTTACCCACCACAGTTCCTATCTGAGGAGGCTTTCTCAGTGATCACAGCAGAGCAGGATAATTAGATGCAGCTACCACAGAGGTCTGAGGGAAGTATAAATATTTCATGTTTCTGCTTGCTGGTTGCATTTGCTTTAGCAGAAATTAAGCCCCAGGTGCCTGATCTCCCATTTCTTGTTGTTAAACATTTCCCATCACTCTTCATGCTACCTGCCATGTATCAGCTGCTACCATCCAAGCCTCCTAAGTCACTGCCAGGTTCTTGAGAACATCAGCAAAGCCTTGACCCCAGTGCTGTGCAGTCTTCCAGTTTCTCCCACAGCTCATCATGGTGTTTCTGCCCTGTAAAGCTTCTCCTCATCCCTTCCCACCACTCATGCTCTAACCCCCAGCAACTTCCTCTCAAGCTCCTCCTCCCACAGCCTGAAATTGCAACAGGGGAGGTTTAGGTGTGAGAAGAGGATCAATTTCTTTCCTGCAAGGGTGGTCAGGCATTGGAAGAGGTTGCCCTGGGAGGAGGTGGAGTCACCATCCCTGGAGGTGTTCAAGAAACCTGTGGACGTGGCACTTTGGCCATGGTGGTGTTGGTTGAAGGTTGGACTTGATCTTAGAGGTCTTTTCCAACCCGAAGATTCTGTGGTTTTCAAAAGCTCTTCTGAAGCCCTGATGCATCACATGGACTATTTGCCTACATATTGCCCATAAAATTAGTGTTCCACTTCAGTCATGGGGCTGTCAGCTGCTCCTCTTGCTTTGTCCTCCACTCTTCTCATGCCTGGTGTGCTCCATAGAGTCACAGAGTGGGTTTGGGTGGGAAGGGACTACTGATTGCACTCCATTTCTTGGTACTTTAATACATAGCAAGGATTTTCTGCCTCTTATCATAGAATCCCAGGCTGGTTTGGGTGGGGAGGGAAATTCAAGGTCACCCAGTCCAACACCCCTGCAGTCAGCATCTGAGATTACAGCTCCCCAGAGCCCCAGAGAACCTGCAGTGGTTCCAAGGATGGAACATCTCCCACCTCCCTGGGCAACCTGGGCCAGGCTCTCATCACCCTCGGTACCAAACATTTCTCCCTTCTCTTCTCTCTGAATCTCCCTCTTTGAATGTAAATTCAGTTTTGATGACTGTTCCTGCCCTCTGATCTTCACTCAAGTCCACAGCACACCCCCTCCTTATCCTTCTGTTGATATAACTGAATAATTTGTAAGCATTTACCTCTGAAGAAAACTTCCAAGTTACATCTCACAAAATCTTCTGTAGCTGCTGTATTTTGGGTTGACTTCTGCTGACAATAAAGGCACAGTTTGCTTTGCCAAGTCAGCCTCTTTGTTGTTGTTGATGTTTGCAGGCTCTAAACAACTAAACAATGCCCCTTTCTTGTGAGCTTCTGTCCTTGTAAGTCCTTGGTTTCCCTTGAGATGTAAATTCCAGGCAGCTTTTGAACTGAACTGAAGAGCTGGATGCTCTTCAAGAGCTGAAGTTCTCCCTACATATGCTTTGCTGTGCTCTGAGCACTGGTCCCCATTCACCTGTTGGAATCTGGTTTTCTTTACCCATTGTTGGGGTTGAATCAAGGTTGGAGCAGATGATCCTTGGGGTCACTCCCAACCTGGCATTCCGTGAATCAAACCACTTCAGGACTCACCAACCAGCATCATTTTTAATGTTATTTTTATAGAAACCCAGCACTTTTAAAAATGCAGTTTCAGAGAGTTTATCAAATGTCACCTCTTCTTTGTGAGGAACTTTACTGATGATCTGGAAGAGGGCACTGAGTCCATCATCAGCAAATTTGCAGATGACACCAAGCTGGGGGCAGGAGTTGATCTGATAGAGGTAGGAGAGCTCTGCAGAGGCACCTCGACAGGCTGGACAGATGGGCAGAGTCCAAGGGCAGGAGACTGAACACATCCAAGTGCCGGGTTCTGCACATTGGCCACAGCAACCCCATGCAGTGCTACAGGCTGGGGGCAGAGTGGCTGGAGAGCAGCCAGGCAGAGAGGCACCTGGGGGTGCTGGTCAATGGTAGGCTGAACATGAGCCTGCAGTGTGCCCAGGCAGCCAAGAGGGCCAATGGCATCCTGGCCTGCATCAGGAACAGTGTGGCCAGCAGGAGCAGGGAGGACTCAGCACTGGTTAGGCCACACCTTGAGTCCTGTGTCCAGTTCTGGGCCCCTCAGTTTAGGAAAGATGTTGAGATGCTGGAAGGTGTCCAGAGAAGGGCAACAAAGTTGGTGAGGGGCCTGGAGCACAGCCCTGTGAGGAGAGGCTGAGGGAGCTGGGGTTGCTTAGCCTGGAGAAGAGGAGGCTCAGGGGAGACCTTCTTGCTGTCTACAGCTACCTGAAGGGAGGTTGTAGACAGGCAGAGGTTGGTCTCTTCTCCCAGGCAAGCAGCACCAGAACAAGAGGACACAGTCTCAAGCTGTGCCAGGGGAGGTTTAGGCTGGAGGTGAGAAAGAAATTCTACACAGAGAGAGTGATTGGCCATTGGAATGTGCTGCCCAGGGAGGTGGTGGAGTCTCCATCCCTGGAGGTGTTTAGAAAGAGCCTGGATGGGGTGCTTGGTGCCATGGTTTAGTTGATTAGATGGTGTTGATTGATAGGTTGGACTTGATGATCTCAAAGGTCTTTTCCAACCTGGTTAATTCTAGTCTAGTCTAGTCTATCTTATCACTACAAGCCCTTGTAAACTGTGTGGAAAGGAAGTGTGTAAATGTGTGAGGTCTTGTGCAGGTACTCCCTGCTGTGGTGTCCCTTGAGGTAGCTGTGAAGCAATAAAGAACGAACTGTTCTCCTATTGACGTGGATCAACTGGTATCTGCCTCTGCAGCGTTGTCACCTGCAAGCAAATTGCCTGGTGTGAGCTGGAGCAGCACTGGCTCAGCTTTGAAATTGTGTCTTGTGAACAGGATGTGGTGATGGGACACATTAATTGTGGGTATTTCAGCTTCTGGCACTTGGTGCCATGGTCTAGTCATGAGGTCTGTGGTGACAGTTTGGACTCGATGATCTTTGAGGTCTCTTCCAACCTTGGCAATACTGTGATACTGTGATACTGTGAAAAGTGGTGTTCCTGGTGTGAGCTGGAGCAGAGCTGGCTCTGGGCAGGGCTGGGTCTTCCCGGCTCAGGCTTTGCTCAGGGAGACACTTGCTCAAGTTCAGGGCAGGGCTGCACAGCCAGGGGCTGCTTCTAGCAGGGACAAGCTGATGGGGCGGGCTCCTGCCAAGCATTGGGCTGCACAAAGGCTCTGCCTGAGACTGGCTCCTGGCCACACCAAGGGCACTGCCACATCTTGTGCCCCACCTTGGGCTGTAGCTGTGGGGAAGACTGGTCTGGAAGTCAACCTGTAGTCATTACACTGCTCTCTTCTAACATCAGGTTTTAGATGATCAAGTGAAAAAGATATTTTATAGTGGACTTGAGCAACTCAGTGAGGAGAAAAGGTTGAGAGACCTGGGGGTGTTGAGCCTGGAGTAGAGCAGCCTGAGAGGGGATCTGATCAATGCTCAGCAAGAGCTGAAGGACCTGGGGGGCGGGGGGGAGGGGATTGAGTCAGATTCTTGTCAGTGACAGGACCAGGGGCAATGGGCACAAAATTAAAGCCACGAGGCTCAGTCTGAGGATAAGGAGAAACTTCTTTGTTGTGAGGGTGCTGGAGCCCTCGAGTAGGCTGCCCAAAGACATTGTGGAGTCTCCTTGTTTGGAGAGATTCCAGACCCATGTCAGGGACAGGAGGAGTGACGGGATCCTTCCTGAGCAGAGCCTGGGTTTGAGCTGACTGATGGCAACAGCAATCTCTGGTGGTGGGATGAATAAACCAACACCAGCATGTTCCTTCTCAGCATGCTCCAGCTTACTCTGGTGTTCTGCATGGTTTGTATTGCTGTTCCCAGCACAGAAAATATGCAACCTGATGGCTTTTCTGCTTTGCTTTTCCCTGGCATCTCTCTTGTGGCAAAACTCCCTCCTAACAGAGGACAGGAACAGAATGCATAAAGAGGTCAGCAAAGCCGAGAGGGAAAAGTTGTCTTTTCTCTTACAAACCTCACTTTGGAGAACAAGCAGCACAAACCTCCACATTCACCTGCAGAAGGCTTCAGTTATGAGTACCAAAAGTCACAAATGAGGCTGAGGAGCCTTGATGGGAAGAGAAACTCCTTTTCATGGAAATCATCCCTACTGGAGAGCCTTAGGGACAGTGTCTGAAAGCTCTCTGAGCAATAGGTATGTTCAGAAGGAGCCAAGGTCATACTCCTGGATAACAGAGGTTCTCAGAGGAGTGTAAGAATTGGTGTAATGATTCAAGAGCAGTGATGCCTTCCTCCTGACTATTGCCTATCATGTCCTTGTTGGCATCCCACACTGGGCTGATTCCTGGGGCTGAGCAGGACTGGGACTGAAATCAAACAGATCCTCCCTCTAGAAGCTATTAAATGAGGAAAGGGAAGAGAAGACAGAGCTCTCCAGGGGTCTGTAAATAATGCATTTTAATTAAGGCCTGAATTCCACCTTAGGCCACTCTCAAAATCTGAATGAATTGAAGGCCTTTAATCTCCTTTAGGATTGCAAGCATTAAATGGCAGCAGAGTGGAAAGAAGCAGCTTTATACCTTGTGCCACCATACCCAGCTCATCAGTATGACTTGAATCACAGAGTAGAACAGGGTAAGCAGAGCAGAGCAGGGTAGAGCAGAGTAGAATAAACCAGGTTGGAAGAGACCTCATAGAACTGGTTTGGTTGGAAGAGACCTTTAAGATTATCAAGTCCAATCACTAGCCCAGCACTGCCAGATCTCTGCTAAACCATGGCCCTCAGCACCACACCTACACAGAATTGAAACCCCTCCAGGGATGGGGACTCCACCACTGCCCTGGCCTGGTGTTGACAACCCTTCTGGAGAAGAAATTTTTCCTCATGTCCAACTTAAACCTTCCTAGGTGCAATTTGAGACCAGTTCCTCTTCCTCTATCACCCCGTGCTAACCACACTCCTCATTCCAAGAAGCATGATCAGGTGCTGCAGGAAAGAGGATTTCCCCCACTTTGGGACATTAAAGACTCTCTGAGGAAGTATCAGCATCTTTTGTTTTAAAATAAACACATCCTAAACCGTGCTGTTGCAGGTTGTAAGAGGTCTGGGCAGGGCAGATGCACCAGCCCACAGCTGACTATGTTTGAATTATTAAATCAAGAATTTATTCTTTTAGGGAGGGGAGAGGGGGAAAGAAAAGTCCTCTCTTCTGCAAAATTATTTCTAATACAAACAAAAGAGGCATTGAAAGCCTCTGCCTGCCCTGCCTGCAAACAGAGCCTCTCAGATCTAGAAGGTCTTTATTAAAAATGCTCTTTAAAGTGAGAGATTTTCTTGTTTTTCATGCAGTGCTTGTTCCGAGCAGAAGCACGGCTTCTCTCTGATGCCAGGGAGAAGCTTTCCTCTCCAAACCAGGGAAAAATAATGTCACAGAATCCCAGCAGGGTGGTGTTGGAAGGGACCTCTGAGAACAATCCAGTTCAACCCTCCTGCTAAAGCAGGGGCACCCACAGCAGCTTGCCCAGGATCACAATGGCCAGGTAGGTTTGGAATCAATCCAGAGAAGGAGACTCCACAACCTCTCTGGGCAGCCTGCTCCAGGGCTCCAGCACCCTCACACCAAACAAGTTTATCCTCCTCTTCAGGTGAACTGATTTAGGCTGGATGATTTTAACTGATTTAGGCTGGATGTTAAGAATAAGTTCTACACAGAGAGAGTGATTGCCCATTGGAATGGGCTGCCCGGGGAGGTGGTGGAGTCACCATCACTGGAGGTGTTTAGGAGGAGACTTGATGGGGTGCTTGGTGCCATGGTTTAGTTGTTTAGGTGGGTTGGATTGGTTGATAGGTTGGACATGATGATCTTGAAGGTCTCTTCCAACCTGGTCTGGTCTATTCTATTCTATTCTATTCTATTCTATTCTATTCTATTCTATTCTATTCTATTCTATTCCATTCTATTAACTGGGGTCCTTTTTGTGCCCATTGCCCCTTGTCCTGTCACTGAGCACCACTGACAAGAGCCTGGCCCCATCCTCTTGCCC
Organism: Colaptes auratus; assembly: GCA_015227895.2. Taxonomy (NCBI): domain Eukaryota; kingdom Metazoa; phylum Chordata; class Aves; order Piciformes; family Picidae; genus Colaptes; species Colaptes auratus. The sequence continues at coordinate 39,554,658 of CM026886.1, read as the reverse complement.
TCCAGAAGTCCTTTATCTCTTGTTGAGCATTGATCAGGTCCTCTCTCTTGCTGCTCTCTTTCAGGCTCAACATCCAAAGGTGTCTCAGCCTTTCCTCCTCACAGAGGTGCTCCAGGTCCCTCAGCATCTTTGTCACCTCTGCTGGTCTCTCTCCAGCGGTTCTCTGTCTCCCTTGAACTGGCAAGGCCAGAGCTGGGCCCAGGACACTGAATGTGGCCTCACCAGTGCAGAGTAGAGAGGGCAGAGAATCTCCCTTGATGTGTTGCCCCCACTCTTTTTCATGCACCCCAGGAGCACAGTGACCACCTTGTCCTTGAGAGCACATTGCTGGCTCACAGGGAACTTGTCCACCAGCACTCACAGGTCCTTCTCTGTGGAGCTAGGGAACCTACTGGTGTTGATGCCCTTGATAATTTCAATCCCAGTGATGCAAACCCATGGTGAAGTGAATGGTTGGGTGGCTGGTAGTAACTCACTTCCTTCTGACAGTAATGAGAGGAGCAGATGGTTTTGCACATGGGTTTTATTTCCATTTCTATAAACAAACCTTTCTTCTGACTGCTGTGTTAGATGGATGGTCTGGATGAGATGGTCCTGGTTGCTCCTGTGAGTCATGGTGATTACCCAAACCATGTGCTGGGTTTATGGGTCAAATCTGAACCTACTTTACTCCCAATGAATAGATGAGAGAGATGTCATCTTTATGTATTATTGTGGTGACACCATTCCAAGTTAGAACTGAATAAAGAACAACCTGAGCTACCTTTTCTTGATGCTGCACAGGCAGAATAGTTTCTGAAGCAATCTTCATGGCTGTTGAGGGTAGTCTGATGTGAGACATGCAGGAACTCTAGTTCTCTTCTCTTCTTTTGACATGATGCTTGTAATAAGAAAATGCAAAGCAAAACTTCAGACCTCAGCCCTGCCTCTTCCCAGCAGTTGAGGGGTTTATTTAAATGAGATGCTCTTCCCTTCCACCCAACCACAGAAACTTACCTAAGCATAGAATGTGTTGGGTTGGAAGGGACCCTTGAAGGAGAGGGAGATCAGGTCCTGTGAGGAGCAGCTGAGGGAACTGGGGGTGTTCATCCTGGAGAAAAGGAGACTGAAGGGAGACTTTCTGTCTCTCTACAACTCACAGAAAGGAGCTTGGAGCTAGGTGGGAGTTGGTCTCTTCTCCCAAGGAACAAGTGATAGGACAAGAGGAAATGGCCTCAAGTTGCCCCAGCAGAGGTTTAAGTCAGACATGAGGAACAATTTCTACCCCAAAAGGGTTATCAAGGCCTGGCCCAGGCTGGCCAGGGTAGTGGTGGAGTCCTCATCCCTGAAGGGGTTTCAAAGCCCTGCATATGTGGTGCTGAGGGCCATGGTTTGGTGGTGACCTGGTAGTGCTGAGTTAACGTTTGGACTCGGTGATCTCAAAGGTCCTTTCCAAGCAAAACAGTTCTATGCAAAGCATCAGGCTGCTCCATCAAAATCCATCAGAAGTTGCTGAAAGCCATCACCAGGCAGGAAAGATGTGACAGCATTCATCAGCAAGCCAAAACTGCAGTCTGAGGCAAGCATAGGCTGGAGCACAGTGTTTGCAGTCAGAGAACAGCAGTTTGCACAAATCCTGCTGGGATCAGATTATCCTTGACTTGACTTTCCTGATCCTTTGGTATGCTGCTCCATGGACATCCTTCTCAACTCCATCTCCAGCTTTTTCACTCTAATTCCTGGACTCCATTATCTGTTCTCCCCTGTGCTTCAACCAGTTTTGCTTCACTTACTTCACACTTATCTCCTTCAGAAACTCTCTGTGTTTACACTTCAGCTCATTGCACTGTTGTGCTCTCCTCTCTCTGGACACAGTTTGGTGTTATAACTGATAATTTATGCTTGGGGGATAGGATATAAAAAAAAGGATATTTCTGTTCCTAAACTGCTGGGCTATTTAGCAAAGCCAGTTCTTGGCAGAGCCTTCTCCACCACTTAAAAATCCTTCAGATGTTCCCTGATTGGGTTGGCATCTGCAGCCCAGATCTGGAGCATCCTTTCTGATTAAAGGAATAATGTGTTTGGTTTTGTTGGGAAAAAACCCTCTAAGATCATTCCTTACAGTGAGAGAGGTAAGACACTGGAATGGGCTGCTCAGGGAGGTTGTGGTTGCCCCCAGGAGGTGTTCAAGGCCAGGGTGGATGCAACCTGGTCTAGTGGAGGTGCTTGGAACTAGATGATCTTAAAGGTCCCTTCCAACCCAAACCATCTATGATTCTACAAATCATCCAGTCCAGCTGTCAACCTAAGACCACCATGGCCATTAAACCATGTCCCAAAGAGCCATGTCCACACAGTTTAATTCTCCCTGGGCTTGACTGAGAAACCATGACAGTGGTGGAAGCTTGAGACATCTTCAGTCAATATCTCTTTGGTGATGCTCAAGGCAAGATCTGCTGGAGGAGGATGGGCCTGGGGTACCACAGGTGTTTGTGTACTGAGGCAGTTCATTAGTAACTTCAGATATTAGGGTTAGGTTGGGTATCAGGAAGAAAAAAATTCCTGTAAGTGTTGTCAGGCATTGGAACAGGCTGCCCAGGGAGGTGGTGGACTCACCATCCCTGGAGGTGATCAGAATGTTGACATGGCACTTGGGGACATGGCCTAATGGCCATGGTGGTGTTGGGTCAACAGCTGGATTTGGTGATCTTAAAGGTCTTTTAAATTCTTAATGATTCCACTGCACCAGGGGAAGTTTAGGCTGGAGGTAAGAGGAAGTTCTTCATTGAGAGAGCCATTCGTCATTGTAATGTGCTGCCCAGGGAGGTGGTGGAGTCACCGTCCCTGGAGGTGTTCAAGAAGGGATTGGATGTGGCACTTGGTGCCATGGTCTAGTCATGAGGTCTGTGGTGACAGGTTGGACTCAATCTTTGAGGTCTCTTCCAACCTTGGCGATACTGTGATACTGTGATTCCATGATTTTAAAGGACACGAGGGAAGAGCATGGGGCCAGACTGTAGACAGTGGCACCCAGTCAAAGGACAAGGGGCAGTGGGCACACACTAGGATGTTCCACTTGAACAGAAGGAGAAATTTGCTTGGTGTAAGGGTGCTGGAGCCCTGGAGCAGGCTGCCCAGGCAGATTGTGGAGTCTCCTTCTCTGGAGAGATTCCAACCCCACCTGGCCACTGTGATCCTGGGCAAGCTGCTGTGGGTGCCCCTGCTTTAGCAGGGGGGGTGGACTGGATGATCTCCAGAGGTCTCTTCCACCACCCCCCCCCCCCTTGGTGGGAGTCTGTGAAATCCTCAGGAAACAGGAATAACAGCAGTTGATTGGTTTAGGGGAGATAAAAACTTCTCCTCTACCGAACTCATTAATCACCCCAGCAAAGTTAGACATTTGTATAATCAACCATTTCCAACAACTCCTTGTTCCTTTTATCTCCTGATAAAAGGGGAAGCATTCAATTAGCAAACAGAGGCTTTAAAAGGGTGATTAAACAGAGCTCAGGAAATAATAAGCCTGGTTAATGAGCAAGGTCTTTCTAGACTTGCCATTAAAGCTACTTTTGTAGAGAGAGCAGGAGCTTCAGCCAAGAAACTGCTCACTGCTGTGTGACCCAGTCAGATCTGCTTTGCCCATGTGCAGATCAGCAGCCCTTGTGGTGTCCTTCTGAGTTTCGGTCTCCCAGCACAAATCCCTTGCCCTTAGGAATGTGCCAGTGCCTCAGGGGACCCACTGAATGGCAGCATCCCCTTTGCCACTGTCACTGGTGGGTTGGCTGCCAGATGAGTGCCAGGTGTTCTCCATGAATCTCTCTGCATTCCCCAAGGGAAGAAGGAAGAGAGACCGATGGGGTGCAAAAGAAACAGCCAGCCGGATGGAAAGAATAACCCCATAGAGTAAAGACAAAGAGGCACAGAGCAGTATGGAATCCAAGACCTGATGGCAATGATTGCACCATTGGCACCACTGATGTTGCAGGCAGGCACTGAGCAAGTCGCAGACTGGACTCAGGAGCAGATGGGAACCAGATTCAGAAGCTGGATTTTGTAGCTGGATTGCAAAACACAGGGATGAGGGTAGAAGGGAGGAGGGACAGAGTCCTCCTGTGACAGTGGCCAGTGGAGAGGAGGCTTTATCTTAGTGATCCATCTTTCTCCTGCAGATGCTGTCCATAGGCTGCAGTGCTTTGTTGGGCAGTTGAGGGTTCCCTGTCCTGGCCAGTCCTCCCCAGAGCTGCAGACCAGGGTGGGGCACAAGCTGTGGCAGTGCCCTTGGTGTGGCCTGAAGCAAGTCTCAGGCAGAGCCTTTGTGCAGCCCAGTCCTTGGCAGGAACTCTCCCCATCAGCTTGTCCCTGCTAGAAGCAGCCTCTGGCTGTGCAGCCCTGCCCTGAACTTCAGAAAGAGGCTCCCTGAACAGAGCCTGAGCTGGGAAGTCCCAGCCCTGCCCAGAGCCAGCTCTGCTCCAGCTCACACAGCAGGACAGCTGTGATGCTGAGGATGTTTTACCGGGACCTACCATGTAGGGCAGGGATCTGACATCTCCTGTGTTTGTGTCTGAGTACATCCCTGACATTGACACTGTTAACATGTGCTTGAAGAGCTTTGGAAATGGCATGCTGAGTGATTAATTTCATTTGCAAACATAACTGGTGTAGATTTCACTTCTCTGGTGAGCAAAGGAGAATTGGTTTTCAGAAGACATGGACTAACTGTGGCATTAGGTTTTGCTTGTCCTTTGATGTGGCCCTGAGCAACCTGATCTAGTTGCAAGTGTCCTTGCTCATTCCTTGGGGCTTGGACAAAGTGACCTTTGAGGGTTTCTTCAAACTTGATGTATTCTGTGATGTGTGTGGATGCTCCAAGCAACTCCACTCACCAAGAAAACCCGAGCAGGCTGTCTCCCAAGGCCTCTAGAACATTTCCACGTACTGATTCTGATCCTAGGCTCTTGGGCTTGGAAATAGTTAAATGCCAAACCAAAGGATGCTGGGGTAGAAGTTTACAGCTGTTGGAGGAGACTGGCAGCATAGAATTGTTTCAGTTGGAAAAGCCCTCTAGGATCATCAAGTCCAACCTTCAATTCAGCACCACCATGGCCATTAAACCATATCCTGAAGTGCCAGGTGCACACATTTCTTCAACACCTCCAGGGATGGTGACTCCACCACCTCCCTGAGCATCCTGTTCCAATGCCTGACCGTGAAGGTACAAGGCAAATTCAATTCTGCTTTCAGCCTCCTTTCCCATAGCGCTTTCTGAGCTGTTTATTTTCTGGCTGAGGCAGGGTGAGCACACAACTGCTGCCACAGCACTGTCCCAGAAAAGTGACACCTCATTTATTCCAGACACGAAATAGCTGCCGTTACGGCCAATTAAGTGAGGAGGTGAGGTGGGGAGTGATGGGGACGTGTGGCTCCCTGCAGCTGCCGCCCATGCTCTTCCCCAGCCTCGCTCAGGGTGGGAGAATGCCAGCTTCCAGGGGAAAACAAAACAACCAAACAAAACCAAACAAAAAACACCTCAACACTTTGGTTTTAAGATGCTGCTTCTCATTTCAGCTGGGCTGTGTTTTCCAGGTGGAAACTTCAGTTTCATTGTTGCTGACACTGAGGGGCTGGAGCGTGTTCAGAGAAGGCAGCAAAGCTCGTGAAGGGTCTGGAGAACAGGTCTGGTGAGGAGCAGCTGAGGGAACTGGGGATGTTCATCCTGGAGAAAAGGAGGCTGAATCACACAATCAGCTGGGTTGGAAGAGACCTCCAAGATCATCAAGTCCAACCAACAACCCGACCCCCTCTAATCAACTAGACTGTGGCACTAAGTGCCTCATCCAGTCTTTTCTTAAATACCTCCAGGGACGTCGACCCCACCACCTCCCTGGGCAGCCCAGAGACCTCCTGGCTTTCTCCAGCATTCTGTGGCACTTTATCTTTTGGAAGAGGTTGTGTGGGTCACAGCCACCACCACACTTCATGATACCAGAGCATGAAACTTTCACAAGTGAATGATTCCTTCAACCTTTATTGATCAGTCTGATTTTCACCTAAGAGAAGGCATCGAGAATGGCATTTTGGGCTTGGCAGAGCTCTTTCAAAGGGGCTTGAGCTGCTGCTGTGAGAAGAGCTGGCCCTTCATCAACCTTATCTGGCCACGTAGTCACGGACGTTCAGAAGGCCTGAGACGACGGTGCAGCTCAGGGCGCTGCGATGCGTGCGCATGTCACGGACGTCGTACCACTCGTTGGTGGCTTTGTCGTAGTACTCCGCGTTGACAGTGGTGGTGAAACCGTTGAAGCCTCCCACCACAAACAAGTGGTCGTCCACCACCTCGATGCCGAAGTTGCTGCGAGGACAGATCATGCTGGCCACAGGGTGCCAGGCGTCGGCCTCAGGGCTGTAAGCCTCTGCGCTGCGCAGCCGCCTGAAGCCGTTAAAGCCTCCGACCTGGGGGACATCAAAGAGACACAGGTGAGGCAAATAGATGAAAACTCTTTCCAACCCAAACCATTCTATGAGCTTGTGAAAGGGCCAGTCTGAAAGTCTAGGGACTGCAGAACACTGAAAGTATCACACAGAGTCACAGAAGCATTCAGGTTGGAAAAGACCCTCAGGATCACCAAGTCCAACTGAGAAGCCTACTCTACAAAATTCACCTCTAGACCATATCCCCAAGCACCACATCCAAACCACTTTTAAACACATCCAGGGTTGGTGACTCCATCACCTCCCTGGGCAGCACATTCCAATGTCTGGCTACACTTGCTGTGAAACTTTTTTTTCCTAATGTCCTGTCTAAACTTACCCAGTCACAGCTTGAGGCCATTCCTTCTTGTTCTGTCACTAATTACCTGTGAGAAGAGACCAGCACCAGCCTCTCTACAATGTCCTTTCAGATAGTTGTAGAGAGCCATGAGATCTCCCCTGTGTTTCCAAACTAATCATCCACAGCTCTTTCAGTTGCTCCTCATCAGATTTATTCTCCAGGCCCTTCTCTAGCTTCCTTGCCCTCCTCTGCACTTGCTCCAGCACCTCTGCATCTCTCCTGTATTGAGGTGCCCAAAACTGGGCACAAAACTCAAGTTGTGGCCTCACCAGCATTGAGTACAAGGGGACAATCCCCTCCCTACTCCTGCTGGACACAGGATTTCTGATACAAGACAGGATGCCATTGGCTCTCTTGGCCACCTGGGCACACTGCTTGCTCATAATCCATTGCCTGTCAGTTAGAACCCCCAGGTCCCTTTCTGCCAAACACCTTTCCAACCACGCTTCCCCAAGCCTAAAGCATACATGCTCCAAGGGCTGGGTGTTGGTGGCCGAGGTGCCACTTCACCCTTACCGCGTACACTTCGTTGTCATAAGTGATCACGCCCACTCCACTTCTTCTTGTGATCATTGGGGCTATGAAGGTCCACTGGTTGGTGGCAACATCATACACTTCAGCAGTGATCAAGCATTCAGTCCCATTGAAGCCACCACAGATGTACACCTGGTTGCAGGAGAAACCCCAAGTGTTATATTCATGGTGGGAGGACACATCAGAGAGAAAGATTATCCTCTTGGTGGAAGGATGTCTTGGAGAGAACATTAATGGTGTGGCTGGGTTTTGAGGGAGCTTTGGTTTGGCTTTGCTGAGAATGATTCTGTCATTCTGGCTTTGAAGGAGTGAAAGTGCAGGGAGGTATGGAGGGCAGCAGGGTTTGGATATGGTTATTTCCAGAACTGCATGAAGTAGATAGCCCTACGTGGTACTTCACTTGTGGCCAGGAAAAGTGCTGGCTAGCAGCAACAGGGCCATTGGTGGTGAGCAGCAACTTGTCCGATCACAGGACACCACTGAATAGAGCCTGGACCTCTCTTCTTAGCTCCTACCCATCAGATATTCATAAACACTCATAAGGTCTCCACTTAGGCTGCTCTTTTCCAGACTAAACAGCCCCATGTCTCTCAGCCTTTCCTTATCAGACAGATGTCCCACAGCTTTCCGGGTCCCACGGCTCCTCTTTTCTACCTAGATGGTGACCTCAGAATGCCAGCTGCGTTTATTAGGTAAGTAGCTTATAAAGAGGCCACCTCAATGCATGTTGTAGGAGTGGACAGGCACTTTCTTCACAGAATCACAGAACTGATGTAGAATCATAGAATTGTTTTGGGTTGGTAAAGATCTCTAAGATCATGGAGTCCAACCATCAGCCCACCACGGCCATTAAATCATTCCCCCAAGTGCAATGTCCATATGTTTCTTGAACATCTCCAGGGCTGGAACACCTCTCCTATGAGGACAGACTGATGGAACAAGGGGACAGAACAAGGGGACACAGTTTCAAGCTGTGCCAGGGGAAGTTTAGGCTCAAGGTGAGGAGGAAGTTCTTCAACGAGAGAGTTGTTAGCCATTGGAATGTGTTGCCCAGGGAGGTGGTGGAGTCACCGTCCTTGGAGGTGTTCAAGAGGGGATTGGATGTGGCACTTGGTGCAATGGTCTAGTCATGAGGTCTGTGGTGACAGGTTGGACTTGATGATCTTCGAGGTTTCTTCCAACCTTGGTGATACTGTGATGCTGTGATACTATGGAGTTGGGGCTGTTCAGTCTGGAGAAGAGAAGACTCCGAGGAGACTTAATTGTGGCCTTCCAGCATCTGAAGGGGGCTACAAGAAAGCTGGGGAAGGACTTTTTAGGGTGTCAGGTAGTGATAAGACTAGGGGAAATGGAATAAAACTAGACATGGGTAGATTCAGATTGGATGTTAGGAAGAAGTTCTTCCCCATGAGGGTGGTGAGACACTGGAACAGGTTGCCCAGGGAGGTGGTGGAAGCCTCATCCATGGAGGTTTTGAAGGCCAGGCTGGATGTGGCTGTGAGCAACCTGCTGTAGTGTGAGGTGTCCCTGCCCATGGCAGGGGGGTAGGAACTAGATGATCCTTGAGGTCCCTTCCAACCCTAACAATTCTGTGATGACTCCACGACCTCCCTGGGCAGCCTGTTCCAATGCCTGACCACTCTGTGCACCAGGTGTGTTGTCCTCTCCAGCTCACCACCCTTCCCCCGGACCCCTCTGAGGCCCCGCATCGATGTTCCGTTCACCTTGTCGTGCAGCGAGGCGGCGCTCGCGTCGCTCCTCTGCTCGTGCATGGGGGCGATCATGGTCCACTGGTTGGTGTCTGCGTCGTAGCGCTCCGCCGTGTTGAGGCGAACGTGCCCATCGAACCCCCCCATGGCGTAGATGACGCCGTCGAGGACGGCCACGCTGACGTAGCACCGCTTGAAGTGCATGGGGGCCACCTCCTGCCACGTCTTCTGAAGCAGGTCAAACCTCTTGACGCTGCTGGAGCAATCCATGCTGTCGAAGCCGCCGATGATGTAGATGAAGCCTTTTAAGTAGGCGGCATTGTGGTAGGCGAGGGGACCTTCGTCGTTAGGGGTAACCTCCTCCCACTGGTCGACGCGGGGGTCATAGACCTCGATGGCGTTGGTTGGGCTCTCCCCGCTCCAGCCTCCGATGGCAAAGAGGACGGAGTAGGGGAGGCGAGGCCGGCTGAGCAGGGTGGCCACCTCAGAAGCTGGGCCGTTCATGCTGAGCTGGTACATCTCTGTCAGGGCGTTTATGATGAGCGGTTTGCAGTCCTCGCTGTCCCTCACGTAATGGTGAGTTTGGACGTTGGCCAGGAAGTATTCTGCTGGCATCAGTGCCAGGCGCACCTGGAAAGGGCAAACGGGAGGTTAGAATGCTCAGGTAGATGGTTTACACTTCGGTAGCCTTGGTGTATGATGGCTCTGGTGCTGGATGTCCCCCAGTTCTGAATGGTTCCACTGCTGGATGTCCCCTAGTTCTGGATGCTTCCAATGCTGGGTGTCTCCCTGCATAAAGGGCCTGGAGAATAAATCTTACGAGGAGCAACTGAGGGAGCCTGGGATGGTTAGTTTGGAAAAGAGGAGGCTGAGGGGAGACCTCATTGCTGTCTACGACTACCTGAAAAGACGTTGTAGAGAGGCTGGTGCTGGTCTCTTCACACAGGTAATTAGTGATAGAACACGAGGGAATGGCCTCAAGCTGCAACTGGGTAGGTTTAGACTGGACATGAGGAAGACATTTTTCACAGCAAGTGTGGTCAGATATTGGAATGTGCTGCCCGGGGAGGCGGGGGAGTCACCAACCCTGGAGGTGTTTAAAGATGATTTGGATGTAGTGCTTGGGGGCGTGGTTTAGGGGTGAGCCTTGTAGAGTAGGGTTCTGGGTTCAACTTGGTGATCCTGAGGGTCTTTTTCCAACCTGAATGTTTCTGTGACTCTGTGGCTGTCTTCAGTGCTGGATGGCTCCTAGTTCTGGATGGTTTCAATGATGGATGTTTTCCTGCATGTAGACTAAAGCTGCTGTGAGCACAGGACATCTTGTCTGGGCAAATCACATAGCCACAGACTGGTTTGGGTTGGAAAAGACCTTTAAAGCTCATCCAGTCCAACCCCACTGTGTTCAGCAGGGACATCTGCAGCTCAGAGCCCCAGACAACCTGACCTGCAATGGTTCCAGAGATGGGAGATCTGCCACCTCTTTGAGCTACCTAGGCCAGACTCTCACCACCCTGAACTGCTCATCAGCATTGTGTATGGAGAGAGAATGTCACAGAATCATAGAATGCACTGGGTGGGCAAGAACCTCTAGAGCTCATCTGGTCCAACTACCTTGCAGTCAGCAGAGACATTTGCAGTGAGAGCAGGTTGTTTGGAGCCCCATCAAGACTGACCATGAATGTCTCTAGGGATGGGGCCTCCACCACCTTTCTGGGCAACCTGTTTCATTGTTCCACCACCCTCACAGTAAAGAACTTCTTTCTGATGTCTAATCTACTAGCCCTTGTCAAAAGTCCCTCCCTAGCTTTCTTGTAGCCCCCTTCAGATACTGGAAGGCTGCTCTAAGGTCTCACTGGAGCCTTCTCTTCTCCAGGGTGAACTCATCATGTCTTTGTGAAAGAGGTGCTCCAGCCAAATCCACACCATGCCCTAGATGTGAGGAACAGTTTAAACATGAAGCAAAAGCACTGCAAAGGTCTTCTTCATGCCAAACAGTGCAGAGCCACCCAGGTCCACATTGTGACATCACTCACCTTGCTCAGCAAGACAGGAAGGTGCTGCCTCCTGTTCTGTGGGTCATGATCAACCCATTTCAGAACAGTCTCAAACACAATCCCTTCATGTGCCACGTTGAGTTCATCCTTCTCTAGGATGGCTTTGAGGTCATTAACCGAGAGGTGTACCAATTTTGTGGAGACCTTAGCCATCTGCTTGAAGTGGTGGAGGATGAAGATGAAGGCTGCTTCTCTCAGGTCAGGGCAGTAGTAGGTGTCTGTGAACCTCCAGATGTCGAGGCAGTTTTCCAAGCTTAGCTGGGACTTCAGGAACTCCCCACACAGCTTGATGAGGCCAGCGACCTGCAGGTAGTCTGCCATGACGAGCAGGTCCTGCACGTTGTGCCACGCAACTGGCACCGCCCCGGTGTAGATGTACTCGATGATTTGCCTCATCATTTCTGCTGAAAAGCCATGGATGTCATAGACTCTCTTCTTTGTCTCATTCCACCTGCTGCTGAACAAAGTCCTGGATAAACCAAAGGAAAAGGAGGATTGGGTGAAACATCCTTTGTTGTTGTTGTTGTTTGGGTGTTAATCTCAGACCCTATTATCCCCTGTGTTTCCCTCTCCAGGCACCAGTTTGGCCACTTAGCAAGGATATCCTCCCAGTGAAAGGTGGGGCAGCCAGGCTGACCACATTGCCAGCCCTGTTCCACACTTGGCTGATTGCCTGACACTACCTCCAGAGCTGCTGTATCATCATGAACCCATAGAATTTTCTTCCTGTTGGAAAAGATCTTCAAGATCATCAAGTCCAACCAAGTCTGTCTTGACTATAAGCTTGGCTTTGGTGGGGCTCCAGAGCCTATGAAGGATCCAAAGCCTCCATAGAATCTGGTGGCATAGAGGGACATGTTTACAGAATTGTCAAATAATTTGGGTTGGAAGGGACCTTGAAGATCACCCAGTTCTAACCCCTCTGCCACAAGGTGGACACCTTCTGCTAGATCAGGTTGCTCAGGGCCCTGTCCAGCCTGGCTTCAACACTTCTAACTCTACCAAGCGTGGTTCTAACCCAATGCCCCTCAGCACCACTTTGACCTTTTCAGAAAGTCTTATGTGATCTTCTTCGCTGAAGAAAGAAGATGAGGCTTGGAACAGGTGAGAAGTACCTGATCTGGAGAGAGACAGCAAATCCCAGGGGGCCAGAGGGTCCACATAGCTTACTGAGTTTGTGAGGCATTTTTCCAGCATGATGTCAGGTTGTGGATTGATTCTGGTGTGCAGGCAGGTACCAGGACTATGGAGAACTGCTGGATGAAAATCTTAGTGATGGGAGCACTGGAGATCCACTCCAGGAGTGTGAGCCAGACCAGGACATGCTGTTTACAGATTTACAGGATGCCTTCAGTTGGAGGAGACCCTCAAAGGTAATCTTGTTCAACCCCCCTGCAGCCAGCAGGGATACCCTCGGCAGCCTGTTCCATTATTCTACCACCTTCATTGTAAAGAACTTCATCTTCATATCCAACCTAAATCTGCCCTGCTCCAGTATCAGACCATTGCCCCTCATCCTATCACTACAGACCCTTCCAAACAGTCCCTCCCCAGATTTCCTGTAGGTCCCCTTCAGATATTGAAATGCAGCTCTAAGGTCTCCCTGGGGCCTTCTCCAGGCTGAACAATCCCAACTCTCTTAGCCTGTCCCCATAGAAGAGGTGCTCCAACCCTCTGATCATCTTCATGGCCCTCCTCTAGACCCTTTTCATCAGGTCCATGTCCTCTTCCTGTGCTGGGGGGGTCCCTAAGCTAGACCAAATACTCCAGGTGAGTCCTGTCTCCATCCCCTCTTGTTTCAACCACTGACCTGAAGTAGTCACTGCATCCGGAGAGGACGACCTTGTGAACATTGAATTCGACCCCATCCACCCTGAGGGTCGCATCGCAGTGCTCCCTTCTTGGAGAATCTCGCTGAAGGTACTAGGGCTCTTGTTCCCCTCCATGGCTGTAGAAGGCTATTTGTTTGCTGCCAAGCTGTGGCCCATGCTGAAACTGAAACCTGTTGAGGATTCCTCTCCAGAGGTGCTCACTGTGTCATCACCCCCAGTCATCATCTCTTAAACACTGTCTGATATTGTGACATTGCCCCATCATGCAAATGAGGGACTCTTTGTGACCTCCTCTGGGGTCCTGGTCTTTGTAGCTGCCTGTCTCCATGGTTGACCTGAGCCTTCACTCAACCATAGCCAAGATGACACTGGACCCTGTGCCTATACCCTGCTGATGGCTCTTCTGATGATAATCAGGGGGCTGGAACATCTCTGCTGTGAAAGTGTCTGGGTTGTTCAGTCTGGAGAAGAGAAGGCTCCAGGGTGTCCTTCTGATGTCCTTTCAGTGCCCATAGGGGCAAATCAGAAAGCTGGGGACAGACTTTTGAGCAGGGCCTGGTGTGACAGGATAAGGGGTGATGCTTTGTACTGAAAGAGGGAGATTCAGATTGGAGAGAAGGAAGGAAGAAATGTTTGTGCCAGAGGGTGGAGAGTGCCTGCTCCAGATTGCCCAGAGAAGTGGGAGATGCCCCATCCCTGGAGGGATTTAAAGCCAAGTTGGATGAGGCCTTGAGCAACCTGGTCTAGTGGAAGGTGTCCCTGCCCATGGTGGAGGAGATGGAACTAGATGATCCTTAAAGTCTCTTCCAGCCCAAACCATCTGATTCTATGAAAATCTCCCTCCATGCCAACAAATTCTATGGAGGCTTTGGAGCCCTGCCCAATCCAAGACTCAAGTCAAGCATTTCCAGATGGGGATGAAAGGTCGATTTAATATCTGCATTTTGACCAGTGGCAGCCCCAGAATCTCTTCTCCTTAAGCTCTCCTCCTGCCTTTCTGTCTCTCACCCACCACAACCATTATGAGCATGTAGCAGATTGAACTACTGTGGTCAGGCCAGCACAGCTTGGTCTCCTGGTGGGGACTGGTGAGGACAGGAAGGCAGTTTAATTGTATTTTACAAACTGCATTAACAGTGAGTTTCCTGTTGAGGAACACAAGAAATACTCTCCTATTATTGTTCATTTCCATTACATTTATACCTGTGAGAATAGAAATTGTACAGTTACCCAGTTCTTAACAGACCTGGACACCAATTAGACCAGTTTGTGCACAGACATTAATCTTTCTAATAACCTTCAGAAGAAATATTGAATCTTTGGTTGTAATGAGCTCTTCTGGCTTGTTGTCTTTCTCCACTTCTGCCCCTTGCCCTGGAAAGATTCTGACCCTTTATACTCTGCTCTTCTGAGACCCCACCTTGAATACTGCATCCAGTTCTGTTGTCCCCATCATAAGCACACAGAGCTGTTGGAGCAAGTCCAGAGGAGGGCCACAAGGATGATCCCAGGGCTGGAGCACCTCTGCTATGAGGATAGGCCGAGGGTGCTGGGGCTGTTCAGCCTGGAGAAGACTCTGAGGGGACTTTAGAGCTGCCTTCCAACACCTGCAGGGATCCTACAGGAAGGCTGCAGGAGGACTTTTCCTAGGAGTGTCTAGACATGGGACAAGGGGGAATGGTTTGAAGCTGAGGGAGAGAGTAGTTTTGGACTGGATCTTATGAAGAAGTTCTTCCATGTGAAGGTGGTGAGACTCTGGAACAGGTTGCCCAGGAAGGTTGTGGATACCTTCTCCCTGGAGGTATTCAAGGCCAGTTTGGATGAGACCTTGAGCAGCTGAGTCTAGTTGAGAGGCATCCCTGCCCATGGCAGGGAGGTTGGAATCAATGATCTCCAACCTAGGCTATTCTGTGATGGTTCTCTGGTGGTGGTGGCCACTCACCTCATGGTGTACCCAGGGGTACATCTGGGTGAAAAATAGTGGTTTGGAGAAGGCTCTTTGACACTCTGAACACACATGGCTGGAGATGGAAAGTATGACCAGATGTGAGGTTTCCTGACAGCATCTTTGGGTAGATTTCTTACTCTTTCAGTTAAATTGAAATGGAGTTGGGTTTTATGCCAGAAAAGTCATTTTTCTCTGTAGCTGGATGAAGAGTTTGTGATCTCACACACTCTCAGTGTGGTGCAATCTAATGTGATATGAGTGGAAATAGCAGGACATCGATATACAGGCACCAGGAGAAGGTTTCACTTCCCCACCCTGCAACAGAAACCAGAAGGCAGGTATTGAGCTAACCCTGGACTTGGGAGATTTGAGAAGTGGTTTACAACATCCAGCTGGTAGTTGCTGTCCTCCAGAAGCTGGGTCAAAGAACATTGGGGTTTGTTATCACTGGAAGTTCTTGTTTTTGCAAAGAAGTGTCACTATAAGGATATTTTTTTCCTTAGCAGGAGAAAATATTCCTCCTGATTGACTGTGTGGCTAAGCCAAGTCCAGGAAGGGTAGCAGATCATGCTTTATGGAAGTAATTTCCTTAATCCTGTGGGCTGCTTGAAGGTTGAGGTTGTGAGGCTCACAGAAAGATGCTTTATTACCACTAGTGTTGCTGAGCTGGCTTCTAGAATTCTTAGCAGAAATCTGTGAGTATTTCTCCTGAAGATCACATCTTCCGTAGTCCTGTCTCAAAGTGATTCAATGAGAGCAGAGAACAAGACCTGGCCTCTTTTGCACCATAATACTGGAGAGTATTTTGGAGTCATTTGGGAGTCATCTCCAGAGAAGAAGAACCCACAGACTCTCTGGGCAGCCTGATCCAGGGCTCCAGTTGCCTCACACCAAACAAGTTTCTCCTGTTCAGCTGGAACCTCCTGAGTTGCGGTTTGTGCCTGTTGCCCTTTTTCCTGTCACTGGGCATCACTGACAAGAGTCTGGTCCCATCCTCTTGCTCCCCACAGGTCCTTCAGCTCTTGCTGAACATTGATCAGATCCCTTCTCAGGCTGCTCATCTTCAGGCTCAACAGTCCCAAGTCTCTCAACCTTTTCTCCTCACAGGGATGTTCCAGGCTCTTCAGCATCTTTGTAGCCTCCCCTGGACTCTCTCCAGTAGTTCTCTGTCTCTCTTGAACTGGGAAGCCCAGAGCTGGACCCAGCACTCCAGATGTGAACAGAGGGAGAGGAGAACCTCCCTTGACACTCTTCTTAATGCACCCCCAGGAGACCATTTGCCTTCTTGGCCATGAGGGCACATTGCTGTCCCATGGGTAACTCTGTCCACCAGGACTCTAAGGTCTTACCCAGCAAAGTGACAGTAGATCAAATTCCTGTAGATCATTGAGTGCAGGCAGATGTACCTGGGCTCCTCAACCTGTCTGTTGTTCCTCAGCACCCAGGGAGCCCTGTCAAGTTTTCCAGAACATTTAATTATGAAAAAAAAAATCCAGTTTCAGTTCCTAGCAGTGCTGGAGGTTTACCTCTTCAGCCTGGTTTCACCTCCAGTAGCAGAAGTGGTGCTTGGTGCTGTGCAGTGGTGGTCCAGGTAGCAGCAGAACCCTTTTAGCTGCACAGGTTTGATCATGGTGTTGGATATTTTGCTTCAATAAAAGCAAACATTCATGACAACACCTTCAATCTCCTTCCAGTTCATGTGGGAAAAGGAGAATCAGACCAAAGCCCTTCCTCCTGGACAAAAATCTCCCCACCCAAGCCTAGGTACACTCACAATGAAAGTAGAGAGGCTTGAGGATCTTAAAGCTTAAAGCTGTCTTCCAACCAAGATGATTCTGTGAGAAGGCAATAGAGAGGTGAAAGGCTTCCAGGAGACAGAGAGCATTTACCCCACAAGGCCAAAGCCAGGTGCATGCCAGAGGAGCACACTGTGAACCTCAAGGCTCATGGATAGCAACTCATCATGGGATTTCTGCAAACCTGTTTTTGGGGAGGTGTCCCTTCCCATGGTGGGAAGGTGTGCCTTCCAACCCAAACCATTCCATGAGTCTGTGATACAGATGCCTGATATTTCAGCACACTTGCCTTCTGAAATTGAGCTCAGATTGGAACATGTCAGAAGAGACAAATTCTTCACTTTGAGAGTTCCAGACACCTGGAACGGGCTGCCCAAAGAGGCTGTGGAGTCTCCTTCTCTGGAGAGATTCCAAACCCACCTGGACCATCCTGGAGGTGTTCAAGAGGGGATTGGATGTGGCACTTGGTGCCATGGTTTAGTAGTCGTGAGGTGTTGGGTGACAGGTTGGACTTGATGATCTTTGAGGTCTTTTCCAACCTTATTGATTCTATGACACTGTGCTGCTGGGCAAGCTGCTGCAGGTGCCCCTGCTTTAGCAGTGTGGTTGGACTGGATGATCATGCCCTTGTACTCGGCACTGCTGAGGCTACACCTTGAGGACTGGGTTCGGTTTGGGCACCTCACTCCGAGAAGGACATTGAGGTGCTGGAGCAGAGAAGGGCAGTGAAACTGGTGAGAGGTCTGGAGAACAGGTCTGCTGAGGAACTGATGAGGGTTGTTTACTCTGGAGAAGGGGAGGCTCCGGGGATACTTCGTTGCTCTCAAAAGCTCCCTGCAAGGAGGTTGGAGCCAGGTGGGGGGTTCATCTCTCAAATATCAGTGATAGAACAAGAGAAAATGGCCTGAAATTGTGCCAAGGGAGGTTTAGGTTGGATATAAGGGAAAATGTCTTTGCTGAATGAGTGTTCATGCATTGGAGCAGGCTGCCCAGGGAGGTGGTGGAGTCATCACCCCTGGAGGTGTTCAAGAAACGTGTAGACATGGCACTTGAGGACATGGGTTAGTGGCTGTGGTGGTCTTAGGTTGAAGGTTGGACTTGATGAGCTTAGAGGTCTTTTCCAACCAAAGTAATTCCATGATCTCCAGAGATTGCCTCCAACCCCCACCACTATGGGGTTTTGTGAAGTGGGTGATGAGGGAGAAGGTGCTGTGAGAGACTAAAGCTTGTCTCTCCTGGTGTGACTCAACAAAGATAAAATCACTTGCTGCTTGCCCAGACAATAGCTGATGTGTGTTGGGCAGAGCCACTGGAAGGACTCTTGGAAGGTGCAAACATTGCTCACTGGACCACAGCTGGCCTCACAACAATGGACCCAGGCCACCTTTGGGAGCATTCATAGGACAAGATAATCTCCACCCATCAAGAACCCTGGAAAGGGAGGATGGTGAGACAATGGATTCACCACCTGTTTCCTGAGGTGTAATGAGTGTGTGGGCAGGTAGATGGAGAAGGAGGAGGCAGAGCCCACCCCCCTCCATCCAGACCCCTGCCCAAACACACAGGAATACACAGAAAGATTTCCTGGGGAACCATACCTGGGTACTTACCTAAGGAGGACTTCCTGGGCCTGAATTCCTGAGGGACAATACTTGGGCATGTAGCTAAGGACTGAAAAACTGTATAAAAGACTTGAGCAACTACTGGCTCAACAGAAGAAAAACAGGGACCAAAAATGGAGAACCGAAAACACAGGAGAAGGAAAGCACAGGAGAAGGACAATGCTGCTGAGAAGGAAAGCACCAGAGAAGGACAAGCCCGGGACAATGCTGCCCCGAAGACAAGAGGCCGTGGAGCCTGGAAGAAGCAGACTGAGCCCTCTCTCCGTGTCCTGAGTTCTGCCTGCTGCAACTCATGGAGCTGAAGAGGCTGCTCAGAGGACCACATCTCTTCTACAGCCAAAGCCTCAGCACCCTTCCTCTAAAGACCCAACATCTCCTGCAGCACCTTTCCTCCACAGACTCAAACTGTCTTGGGGGGTGAGGGGTGAGGTAATATAATTCCTTTCCTCTTCTCTCTCTCTTCTCTCTCTGTATTTTCTCTCTCTCCCCTTCTGATCCATCCACTTATTTATGTAATCAATAGTCTAGCTGTTGATATGTAGGGTGTCCCTGGCCATGGCGGGGGGGTTGGAACTGGATGATCCTTGTGGTCCCTTCCAACCCTGACTGATACTATGGTACTATAATATTTTGGCCTCTTTTATGCCTCTCATTTCACCACATGGGAATATTCAAAAGAACTGAGGCTCTTTCCCTCTCTGGACGGAGACAGGTGCCCAAAATTCCCAAGTAGGCTCCCATGTCATGCAGGGAGGTATTAGAGATACCCCCAGTGAAGCAAAACGGTTTTTAACGTGATTGGTGAGCTCTAAAACAGGCACCACTTGATCCTCTCCTCCAGGACACAGCTAAATATGTCTTGGAGGGATTAGCTTCTCTGTAACAAATCTGCTTACATCCAGCCTGAAAAAGCTCTGTGACAATATTCAGAGTCGGGATTTCTCCTGCTGGAGAAGCTGGCGTGTAATGACATCACCTGCAAGTACTGGGGAGGGAGGGAAGGAGGGAGGGGGAAGGAGGGAAATTGAGAGAGATCAGGAAAGGGTTGGGATAACTGAAGGACTGTGTAAAGGTTATGAGGAGATGTTGAAGAGGCCCTTCTACATCAATACATGTGGCACTTACAGGACATAGAATCATGGGATTGTTTTGTTTGGAAAAGCCCTCTAAGATCATCAAATCCAACCATCAGCCCAACACCACCACGGCCACTAAACCATGGCCCCACGTGCCATGTCCACCCATTTCCAGGGACAGTGACTCCACCACCTCCCTGGGCAGCCTGTTCCAATGCCTGACCACTCTTGCAGGAAGGAAATTGTTCCCTGTGTCCAAACTAAACCTCCCCAGTACAATTTCAGGCCGTTCCCTCCTGTCTTATCACTTCTTCCTTGAGTAAAGAGAGCAACCCCCACCTGATTCCAGCCTCCTTTCAGGGAGTTGTAGAGCGCCAGAAGGTCTCCCCTCAGCCTCCTTTTCTCCAGGCTAAACAACCCCATTTCCCTCAGCTGCAATTCAATAGACCTGTGCTCCAGACCCTTCACTACCTTTGTAGCTGGTTGCAGCAAGCATCTTCAGGGCTAGAGCTGTTTCACTAGAGGTCAGCCATTAGAGACGTGGACAACAGCCTGGTTCCAGTGAAGTTATTCCAATATGTGTGGACCACAGCCAGATTCTGGTGAGGTTGTTCCATTGTAGCAGGTTGTACAGAACCCATCAGTACCCATCAGATATGGGTTCACTGTAGACCACACTTCTAGAAGTATCCTTGGATCTATCACAAGCATTTTACAGCACGCTCTGGCATCTACCCATGAGCCATAAGCCCTTACGAGAAGTTGGTAGCACACTGCCTGGAAATGTATGGAAAGCAGCCTGATCTTGCTGGAATGTGTCCAGAGAAGGGTAATGAAACTGCAGAAGGGGCTGGAGAACAGGTCTGGTGAGGAACAGCTGAAGGACCTAAGCTTGCTCAGCCTGGAGAAAAGGAGGCTGAGGGGAGACCGTCTGGCTCTCTACAACCCCAGAAAGAAGGCTGGAGCCACGTCTCTTCTCCCAAAGACACAAGAGATAGGGCAGGAGGAAATGGCCTCAGGTTGCCCAAGTGGAGGTTTAGGGTGGACATGAGGAACAATTTCTTCCCCCAAAGGACTGTCAATGCCTGGCCCAGGCTGCCTAGGGCAGTGGTGGACTCCCCATCCCTGGAGGGGTTTCAAAGCCCTGGAAAGGTGGTGCTGAGGGACATGGTTAAGGAAGTGCCGAGTTAATGGTTGGAATGGATGATCTTAAAAGCCTTTTCCAACCAAAATAATTCTGTGAGTCTATGAAAATCTCCAGTTGTTAAAAGCAGTGAGAAGATGAAGTGTGGCTTTATGGACACACACTTCACACCCAGGCGCTAATGATGCATGCTAAGCTCAGATGATTAAACTGATGTAAATCTGAATCTCGTTAGGAGAGGTCTTCTCGCTGACAAATCGAGCATTTAACTGCTCACAAGATTTTTAGGCAAGGTTCTCCTGCAAGCAGCAGTTCTTGTAGAGGCTGAGAAGCTCTGTGCCCTCCAGCCAGACCTTCCACAGCCACTCCATATCCAGCAAAGCTGAGCATAGGCACAGCGAGATGCCCACTCTCCCATAGTCCCTGGCAGCAAGGTGATGCCCAGTGCTGCTTTCATGTCCCCATGTTGTGTTCAGTTCTAGCCCCTCAATTTAAGAAGGACATTGAGGCACTTGAACGTGGCCAGAGAAGGGCAACAAGGCTGGGGAGAGGTCTGGAGCACAAGCCCTATGAGGAGAGGCTGAGGGAGCTGGGGTTGTTTAGCCTGGAGAAGAGGAGGCTCAGGGGAGATCTTATTGTTCTCTACAACTACCTGAAAGAAGGTTGTAGACAGGTGAGGGTTGGTCTCTTGTCCCAGGCAACCAGCACCAGAACAAGAGGACACAGTCTCAAGCTGTGCCAGGAGAAGTTTAGGCTCAAGGTGATGAGAAAGCTCTTCCCAGAGAGAGTTGTTAGCCATTGGAATGGGCTGCCCAGGGAGGTGGTGGAGTCACCATCCCTGGAGGTGTTCAAGAGAGGACTGGATGTGGCACTTGGTGCTGTGGTTTAGTAGTCAGGAGGGAGAGGCTGAGGGAGCTGGGGTTGCTTAGCCTGGAGAAGAGGAGACTGAGGGGTGACCTTATTGCTCTCTACAACTACCTGAAGGGAGGCTGTAGGCAGGCAGAGGTTGGTCTCTTCTCCCAGGCAGGCAACACCAGAACAAGAGGACACAGTCTCAGGCTGCGCCAGGGCAGGTTTAGGCTGGATGTTAGGAAGAAGTTCTATACAGAGAGAGTGATTGCCCATTGGAATGTGCTGCCCAGGGAGGTGGTGGAGTCACCATCATTGGAGGTATTCAGGAGGAGACTTGATGGGGTACTGGGTGCCATGATCTAGTTGTTTAGGTGGGTTGGATTGGTTGATAGGTTGGACATGATGATCTTGAAGGTCTCTTCCAACCTGGATTTATTGCATTGTATTGTATTGCATTAGGTAATAGGTTGGACTTGATGATCTCTGAGGTCTTTTCCAACCTGGCTGATTCTATGTTTCTATGCCAGGGCAGATCCTGAAGCTCTGAGAGGCTTTCTCAGAACAAGAATAATTGAAAACTCAAAGCACAGTGAAACAGAAAACCACCAGAAGGGGCTAATATGGATCATGGAAAGAAGCAGCACCTGCAAGTGTCTCCCAGAGCAGGTTTGAAGCCGATTAAGGAACCTGAAGTTGCCTGGGTCTGTAGGATCTGGTGAGTTGCACTCTTGGGTCCTGAGGGAATGAGCAGATGAAGTTGCTAGGCCATTAGATTTTCTAAATGATCTCTAAGGTCCCTTCCTACCTGGCATTCCGTGAGTCCAACCCAAACCAAATCTGGGTCATCTGATCATCATCTGCTCTACAAGGGTGAAAAGAATCACGGAAAGCCCTGGCTGGGAATGGACCTTTAGAGATCCTTTACTCCAGCTCTCCTGCAGCAGGGACACCTGCAACTAGAGCAGGTTGCTCAGAGCCCCAAACAACCTGACCTGCAATGGTTGCAGGGATGAGGGTGTTTACCACCTCTCCAGGCAACCTGACTAAATTGATCAGATATAATTAACTTTGTCTTCGGAAAATAATAGCAGCCTTGATCTGGGCCCTACAAAGCCTGTCTCTGCACCATGACATTGCTCCTCCTTCATACAATACTGGCCATTTGCAAGCCAGGCACCAGTGGATGAGGGGAGGGGGCTTTGGTCAGGCATTGGAGCAGGCTGCACAGGGAGATGGTGGAGTCACCACCCCTGTGGTTGATCAGCCTGGAGAATCACAGAATCACCAAGGTTGGAAGAGACCTCAAAGATCATCAAGTCCAACCTGTCACCACAGACCTCATGACTAAACCATGGCACCAAGTGCCACGTCCAATCCCCTCTTGAACACCTCCAGGGATGGTGACTCCACCACCTCCCTGGGCAGCCCATTCCAATGGCTAACAACTCTCTCTGGGAAGAACTTTCTCCTCACCTCCAGCCTAAACTTCCCCTGGCACAGCTTGAGACTGTGTCCTCTTGCTCTGGTGCTGGTTGCCTGGGAGAAGAGACCAACCCCCTCCTGGCTACAACCTCCCTTCAGGAAGTTGTAGAGGACAATAAGATCTCCCCTGAGCCTCCTCTTCTCCAGGCTAAGCAACCCCAGCTCCCTCAGCCTCTCCTTACAAGGCTGTGCTCGAGGCCTCTCCCCAGCCTTGTTGCCCTTCTCTGGACACGTTCAAGAGTCTCAACATCCTTCTTGAACGACAGGCTTCAAGGCTTCAGGAGAAGGCTTCATAGGGAGACCTTAGATCAGCCTAAGGACTAGAGGAGAGCTGGGGTGGGTCTTTTGGCAAAGACATGGAGTGACAGGACAAGGGGTGATGACTGCAAACTAAGGAGCTGGATTGAAATGAGACATGGGAAGCAATTCTTCCCCACAAGGGTGGTGAAGCACTGGAACAGGTTGCCCAGAGATGTTGTGGGAGCTCCAAGCCTGGATGTGTTCAAAGCTAGGCTGAGTGGGGCCTTAAGCAAGCTGCTCTAGTAGGAGGTTTTGGAACTGAATGATCTTTAATGTCTCTTCCAACCCAAACCGTTCCATGATTGTGTTAATGGTTGGTTTTCTGGTGACATTTCAGTCAGTGGTGGAGTCCCCATCCCTGGAAGGGTTTTAAAGCCATTTAGATGTGGTGGTGAGGTGCATGGTTTAGTGGTGACCTGGCAGTGATTGTTGGACTTGAACTTAAAAGACCTTTTCCAACCAAAAGGATTCTGTGATTCTATGACACTTCTTGGGAGCTAGCTGCAGAACTTGGTGAAATTTAGCAGGGTGAACACGATCAAAAGCCCCCAGTTGCTCTCTGTCAAAGGCAGCAGCTTCATGAGATGTGCTGTGAATAGTCCACGAGCATGTGTCTGTAACTCATTGATGTTACAGTCAATATATCATCTTCTGTAGCTCTGGTGGGGAAAAAAGGCCCAGGAAGGCACTGCTGTTTCACCAGTGATGTTGGCCTGTCGGTACAAACCTCCCACGCTCACAAAGTACAGGGTAGATCTGTAGTAAGAGCCTCACTCAGGAGAACAATTTGCTCAGGATGGCTTTAAAGCACCACACTGCTTCCCCTTCCCCCCCCCCCCCTAAAAAAATCAACAGCAAAGCAGAGCTAACCCAAAGAAACAGCCCAGAACCAAGCAGCAGGAAAAAGCCGGTGGTACAAAGACATTGCTCAAGGTCGCCTCTGCCTCTGCCTCTGCCTCTGCCTCTGCCTCTGCCTCTGCCTCTGCCTCTGCCTCTGCCTCTGCCTCTGCCTCTGCCTCTGCCTCTGCCTCTGCCTCTGCCTCTGCCTCTGCCTCTGCCTCTGCCTCTGCCTCTGCCTCTGCCTCCGCCTCCCCCTCTCCCTCCCCCTCCCCCTCCCCCCTCTCCCTCCCCCTCTCCCTCCCCCTCTCCACAGGTAGGGCTGGAATCTCTCCAGAGAAGCAGATGCCTGGTCTCTGGGCAGGCTGCTCCAGGGCTCCAAGCACCCTCACACCCAAAAAGTTTTTCCTCCTGTTCAGATGGAACCTCCTGGGTTCCAGTTTGTGTCCATTGACCCTTGTCCTGTCACTGGGCAAGAGTCTGTCCCCACACAGGTCCTTTAGCTCTTGCTGAGCATTGGAAAGATGCCCTCTCATGCTGCTCTTCTCTAGGTTCAACCCCCCCAAGGTCTCTCAGCCTTTCCTCCTCTCAGAGATGCTCCTGGCCCCTCAGCATCTTTGGAGCCTCCAGTGGTAGGTGTATGTTAGGATTGGGGGTTTTGGTTGGGGGTTGTTTGTGTTGAGGTTTTTTTTTTGGTTGATGGTTATTGGGGTTGAGGGTTGATGGTTGTTGTGTTGGGTTTTGGTAGTTGGTTGGGTTGGATTTGTTTGATTGCTTGGGGTTTTTTTGACCTTTGACTGGTGTCAAGGGACTTGTGGCATCAGCAATTTCCCGGTACATCACTTTGTCTCTTTTGCCCAGACAGTGAAAGATACCAATTTAAACTGTAGAAAAGTCTTGGACCTTAATGCTCTGACCTTGATTCTTGTAGTTTCTGGCTCAGGACAATAAACCCCCTGAACTTTCAGAGAAAACTCCCAGAAGCTCCTTAAAAATCTCATTGGGGTCACAGGTCGGTAACTATGATGGTAGCTCCTGGTGGGGGTGGCTGCTCCTCCTTCTGTGACACCGAGCAGAAGGAGCCCTGAGCACTGTTCTTCTTTTCTCTGAATGCCCAGAAATGTGGAATTGTTTCTCTCAGAGCAGCAGCTCCCTCTGCAACACACATGTGCTGCTGCTCACTGGGGAACTGGGGTGGTTTCATAGTGCTGAGGACCAGAGCCACCCAAGAAAGCAGCAATCTGTGCCGAGGACACCACAGGCTGCCACCTCAGGTATTGTTATCCACATTTTATTTTGACAGAGTTTTGTGACTTGAGCTTGAGAGATCAGTCCAGGTTTATTTATGATTTTTAGCAGATAATGGCTACATGGGGGGGCAGAAGCTGCTGGATCGTGGCCATGAATATTCATTCGCTACCTGTCAGTGGCATCCAGAGCTCCTTAACGGGATCCGACAGCTTCTTGGCTCACTGGAGGGGCTGGCAGCCACTCTCCAGCTGCTAACACACAGGTGACAACGTGAAAAGGCAAAATCCCCATCCTCATGGTTGGAAAGGAGCTTTGAGATCATCTAGTTCCAACCCCCCCTGCAATGAACAGGGACACTTTCCACTAGACCAGGTTGTTCAAAGCCCCATCACACCTGGCCTTGAACATCTCCAGGGGTAGTCATAACCCACAGGAGGCTGCTCAGAGGAGAAACATCTCCCATCCATGGCCAGAAGGTCCCTACCTTGAGACCCCTTGGGTGCAGGATGGGTGACAGGGCTTCACTTAAGAGAGTAGAGTAAAATAGGATAGGATAGGATAGGATAGGATAGGATAGGATAGGATAGGATAGGATAGGATAGGATAGGATAGGATAGGATAGGATAGGATAGACCAGGTTGGAAGAGACTTTCAAGATAATCATGTCCAACCTGTCATCCAACACCATCTAATCAACTAAGCCATGCAACCAAGCACCCCATCCAGTCTCCTCCTGAACACCTCCAGTGATGGTGACTCTACCACCTCCCTGGGCAGCCCATTCCAATGGGCAATCACTCTCTCTGTGTAGAACTTCTTCCTAACCTCCAGCATAAACATCCCCTGGCACAGCTTGAGACTGTGTCCTCTTGTTCTGGTGCTGGCTGCCTGGGAGAAGAGACCAACCCCCACCTGGCTACAACCTCCCTTCAGGTAGCTGTAGACAGCAAGAAGGTCTCCTCTGAGCCTCCTCTTCTCCAGGCTAAGCAACCCCAGCTCCCTCAGCCTCTCCTTATAGGGCTTGTGTTCCAAACCCCTCATGGTGGGGTTTTGAAGGAATCTCTGGAGAACCTCCAGTCCAACTCCCCCTGCTAAAGCAGGGGCATCCAGAGCAACTTGCCCAGCATCACAATGGCCAGGTGGGTTTGGAAGCTCTCCAGAGAAGGAGAGTCCACCTCCTCTCTGGGCAGCCTGCTCCAGGGCTCCAACACCCTCACAGAGAAGTTTCTCCTTAATTTCAGGTGGAACCTCCTATGTTCTAGTTTGTGCCCACTGCCTGTTGTCCTGTCTGAGTATCACTGACAAGAGTCTGGCCTCATATTCTTGCCCCCAACATGTCCTTTAGTTCTTGCTGAGCCCTCAGGGGCTGCTCTTCTGCAGGCTCAACAGCCCCAGCTCTCTCAGCCTTTGCTCCTCACAGAGATGCTCCAGGTCCCTCAGCACCTCAGTGGCCTTCACAGGATGCTATCCCAGTAGTTCCCTGCCTCTCTCCACCCTGTTTTTCTTGCAAGCACGACTTTCCACACTGGTTGGGACCTTTTTTTGTTGTTGCTAGAACAAGAACTTCTGGGAGGCTTTTAGCAGGGAGTCACAGATTGTCCATGCTATTGATCTTCCTTGCTTAACATGGTGCTCATTAGCATTGTACAACCTGGTGATCAGAGCAAGGGGAACCTCCGGAGAGCAGAGCAGACAGTGCCTGGTTTGTGGTGTCTCTGCATGTTAGAGCTGATATAAAACCTGCTACCACCCCCCAGTAAAATTCCATGCTTGTTTCAGGCATGTCTTCATTTCTTTTGTTTAATTTTAAACCCATCTTGAATAAAATGAATTCTCCACGCCTATTGAAATTGAAATGAGGAAAATCCTCCTAGATTTCCACAGAGGATGAAAGAGGGAATTGCTCATTGTTCACCTCTTCTTTTTTTTCCCCCTTGTGAAACACCTGAAGGGATGGATCCTCTCACACAACAACCCTTCCTGCAGGATGTGCCAGCAGAGATGTGCCTTTGAAAATGGGACCTTTCTCGTGTGTTTGGGCACAGCAGGTAAAAAGGGAGCAGCCACCAGCCCAGCATTTTCCCTGTACAATGGTTTGGGTTGGAAGGGACCTTAGAGATCATCTACACCAAACCTCCCCACCACTCAGCTGCTCAAGGTCTCATCCAGCCTAGCCTTGAACATCCCTAGGAGGGAGGCATCCACACCCTCCCTGGGCAACCTATTCCAGAGTCTCACCACTCCACTTCTTCCTAAGATCCAGTCTAACCCTACTCTCCCTCATCTTTAAACCATTCCCCCTTGTCCTGTTTCTAGACACCCTTATGAAAAGTCCCTCTCCAGCCTTCCTGTAGGATCCCTTCGGGTATTGGAAGTCAGCTTGAAGGCCCCCTCAGAGTCTTCTCCAGGCTGAACAACCTCAGCTTACTCAGCCTATCCTCACAGCAGAGGAACTCTAGCCCCTGGATCATCTTTGTGGCCCTCCTCTGGACTTACTCCAGCAGCTCTGTGTCCTTCTTATGATGGGGACACCACAATGCAGTATTCTAGGTGGAGTCTCAAAAGAGCAGTGTAAAGGGGCAGAATCCCCTCTCTCACCCTGCTGGTCACAATCTTGATGCAGTCCAGGACAGGATTTGCCTTCTGGGCTGCATGAGCACACTGTTGTCTTTTTCTTCAGGGCTAGGCTTCCCTCCTCCTTTGCCTGGGGGCACTTGACAAGGAGCCACCACCATCAGCCCTAAAGCACCATCTGTGGTGGGAGGAATGAGAAAGAAACTAACCTTGAGGAGCTTCTGTATTTGTTTGATGCTCCGCTCCACTTCTGTGGGATATTCCTCTTTTTCCTCCCACCCACTGGCATTAAATCCAAGGATAAGACAGAATTAATCATAGAGCTGTTTGATAGCTCATCTGAAGATTGATATTCTTCTTCTCCAAGAGAAGAACACAGCCTTGTGCTGCTGAAGAGCCATGAATCACATCAGTGTCACTGGCAGGACAGTGGAGAATTCATGTTTACTTTGCTTTTAAAATCTGATATTTAGGGAAGGAAATTCCTCATAGCAGTCAGAGTGGTATTTTTATTACACTTGTCACTCCAGCTCTTGTCCAGAATTAGGTTTCTCAGGAAAGGAAATTTGGGACTGAACTGGGTGACGGAGGTCTGCACGCACGGCTTGCACGAGCAGTTGATTCCTTCCGCCCAGGCAGGCTCAAGTGGTTGCACTTCCTTTGCTCAGAGTTCAAAAGCCTTTGCAGCCACCACTTGTCTCTGTCACAGAATGGATGGGGTTTCATAGTTTCAGTTAGGGTTGGAAGGGACCACAAGGATCATCTAGTTCCAACCCCCCTGCCATGGGCAGGGACACCCCACACTAGAGCAGGCTGGCCAGAGCCTCAGCCAGCCTGGGCTTAAACACCTCCAGGGACAGGGCCTCAACCACCTCCCTGGACAACCCATTCCAGGGCCTCACCACCCTCATGGTGAAGAACTTCCTCCTCACATCCAGTCTGAATCTCCCCACCTCCAGCTTCATTCCATGGGTTGGGAGGGACCTCTGGAGATCGAGTCCAACTCCCTAGCCAGGGAAGATTCACAGTATCTCCAAGGTTGGAAGAGACCTCAAAGATCATCGAGTCCAAAGATCATCAGGTTCTCTAGGTTCACCTAGAGAAGGCCACACAGGATCACAATATCCAGGGGGGGGTTGAATTTCTCCAGAGATGGAGACTCCACTACCTCTAAGGGCAACCTGCTCCAGGCTGATTCACCACTAAAGAAGTTCCTGCTCACGTTTGGATGGAATTTCTTATGCTCCAGTGTGTGCCCATTACCCCTGCTCCTGTCACTGGTCCCCATGGGAAAAATCCTGGTCCCATTCTCCTGACACTCACCCTTTTGGTATTGATCAGCATTGATGAGATCCCCCCCAGTTCTCTCAGTTTTTCCTCATCACAGAGACGTTTCTGTCTCCTTAGCATCTTCATAGTCCTTTTCTCTACCCTCTCCAGCAAGTGCCTGTCCTTCTTGAATCAGGGAGCCCAGAACCGGACCAGTACTCCTGATGTGGCTTCACCAAGACAGAGTAGAGGGGGAGGAGAACCTCCCTTGACCTTTTCCTGCCTTTTTGTTTTCCTCTTTCCCTGTACAGGTGATGCTTCCAGTGCCTGACTGGTGTCTCCTGCCTTACTTGCCCTCTGCTGCTCTTTCTATGTCTCTCACTAGCTGCTCTAAGCTTTCCTGAAGCCTTCTCTTCTCCAGGCTGAGCAACCCCAACTCTCAGCCTGGCCTCACAGCAGAGGGCTTCCAGCCCTCCCATCATTGCTGTGGCCTCTTCTGTCCCTGCTCAAACAAGTCCACGTCTCTGCTGTGCTGAGGACTCCAGGGCTGGCCCCAGCAGTGCAGGTGGGGTCTCAGCAGAACAGAGAGGCAGAATCCCCTCCCTTCAACTGCTGCTCATGCTGATGGGATCAGTGCTGGGCTGGGGTGGGCTGGGAGCAAATACATCCAGGGAGGTGGTTGGGGCCCCATCCCTGGAGGTATTTAAGCCCAGGCTGGATGAGGCTTTGGCCAGCCTGATCTAGTGTGGGGTGTCCCTGCCCATGGCAGGGGGGTTGGAACTAGATGATCTTTGTGGTCCCTTCCAACCCTGACTGGTACTATGATACTATGTTGAGCAGTTTTGATGGCCACAGGGTAGCTGTTGCAACCTCTGGTTTATGTACAAGGTCTAATTCCAGTACAGAGGAACCAAAAAGCTCAGGCAATGAGGACTTCTGCTTTGTTGTCTTCTTTATATTCACAAACACAAGGATTCAATAATAAATGAATTCAGGGAGGCTAATTTCCCGTGTCATTAGCTGACATGGAACATCTTTGTGAGGAGGAAAGGCTGAGAGCCCTGGGGCTGTTGAGCCTGGAGAAGAGCAGCCTGAGAGGGGAGCTGATCAGTGCTCAGCAAGAGGTAAAGGACCTGTGGGAAGCAAGAGGATGGGGCCAGACTCTTGTCAGTGTTGCTCAGTGACAGGACAAGGGGCAAAGGGCACAAACTGGAACCCAGGAGGTTCCACCTGAACAGGAGGAGGAACTTGTTTGGTATGAGGGTGCTGGAGCCCTGGAGCAGGCTGCTCAGAGAGGTTGTGGAGTCTCCCTCTCTGGAAAGCTTGCAAACCTACCTGACCATTGTGATGCTGGGCAAGCTGCTGTGGGTGCCCCTGGTGGACCACAAGGGTTGGACAGCATGAGCCCCGGAGGTGCCTTCCAACCTCAGCCTTGCTGGGATTCTCTAAATGATCTTTAACAAATTAGTGTGGCATTCAACATTTGGAACATGTTGGATGGGCTACTTGGCCTTCACTGCAAATATTCACTTCAAATTTTCACTGCACTTTTTATCTTCATCATGATGAGAGTTTCACAGCATGCATTGGGTTGAAAGAGACCCTCAAAGGTCATCTTGTCCAACCCCTCTGCACTCAGCAGGGACACCTCCAACTAGAGGAGGCTGCCCAGGGCTGCATCAATTCTCATAATTAATGTCTCCAGGGATGGGGCCTCAACTGCATTCCTGGGCAACCTGTTCCAGTATTTTACCACTCTCATTCTACAGAGCTTCCTCCTGAAGTCCAGCCTAAATCTGCCTTGCTCCAGTTTCAAAGCATTGCCCCTCATCCTGTCACTACAAGCCCTTCTAAACAGTCTTTCCCCAGCCTTCTCTTCAGACATTGAAATGCATCTGTAAAGTCTCCCTGCAGCCTTCTCTTCTCCAGGCTGATCTACCCTGGCTCTCCCAGCTTGTCCTCTTAAGAAAGGTCCTCCAGCCCTCTTATCATCTCTGTGGCCTCCTCTGGACCCACTCCAGCAGGTCCATGTCCTCTTGTGTTGAGGGCTTCAGAGCCGAACACACTGCTCCAGGTGAGGTTTCACCAGAGCAGAGTGGTGGAATCACCCCTCTCCATTTCCCGGCCACGCAGCTTTCGATGCAGCCCAGGACCCAGGACCTGCAATGGCACTTAGGAGTGGCATTTAAAGAAATGTATGAATGTGGCACTATGGGACATGGTTTAATGTCCCAGTGGAGGCCAGTGACAAGTGGAGTCCCTCAGGGATCAGTCCTGGGACCAGTCTTGTTCAACATCTTTGTGGGTGCCATGGACAGTGGCATTGAGTGCACCCTCAGCAAGGTTGCTGATGACACCAAGCTGTGTGGTGCAGCAGACAGCTGGAGGGAAGGGATGCCATCCAGAGGGACCTGGACAGGCTGGAGAGGTGGGCACAGGCCAACCTCATGAGCTTCAACAAGACCAAGGGCAGGGTCCTGCATCTGGGTCGAGGCAATCCCAGGCACAAAATCCAGGCTGGGCAGGGACTGGCTGGAGAGCAGCCCTGAGGAGAGAGACTTGGGGGTGCTGGTAGAGGAGAAGCTCACCAGGAGCTCTCAGTGTGCACTTGCAGCCCGGAAGGCCAATCAGAGCCTGGGCTGCATCAGGAGAAGTGTGGCCAGCAGGGCAAGGGAGGGGATTCTCCCCCTCTACTCAGCTCTGGTGAGACCCCACCTGGAGTACTGCCTCCAGTTCTGGAGCCCCTATTACAAGAGGGATATGGACATGCTGGAAGGTGTCCAGAGAAGGGCCACGAGGATGAGCAGAGGGCTGGAGCACCTCTCCTATGAGGACAGACTGAAGGAGTTGGGGCTGTTCAGTCTGGAGAAGAGAAGGCTCCCAGGTGACCTCATTGTGGCCTTCCAGTATCTGAAGGGGGCCTACAAGAAGGCTGGGGAGGGACTTTTCAGGCTACCAGGTAGTGATAGGACTAGGGGGAATGGAATGAAGCTGGAGGTGGGGAGATTCAGGCTGGAGGTGAGGAGGAAGTTCTTCCCCATGAGAGTGGTGAAGCCCTGGAATGGGTTGTCCAGGGAGGTGGTTGAGGCTCTGTCCCTGGAAGTGTTTAAACCCAGGCTGGCTGAGGTTCTGGCCAGCCTGCTCTAGTGTGGGGTGTCCCTGCCCATGGCAGGGGGGTTGGAACTAGATGATCCTTGTGGTCCCTTCCAACCCTGACTGATACTGTGATACTGATACTATGGTGGCCTTAGGGCAATGGTTGGCCTTGATGATCTTAGAGGTCTTTTCCAGATGAAACAATTCTGTGTTTAAGGGTAGCACGTAGCATCCTTCACCACATCCATCTTCACGGTGTCTCCAGTGACTTTAGCAACCTGAACTGTCTTGGGAGCCATTTTTCAGGCTGTGTGCAGAGCAGGTGTATTTCAAGGCTATTGCCTTATTCAGTGATCAGATTTCTTGACCAAGTTCTGCGATCTCTGCTTTTTTATTGTGCTCCACGTTGGAAGCAGCACTTTGTCTTCGGTAGGCATCGCTGACGTCTAAGTGTTATTGATGCTGGGAGCAGTCATCTGTATCTGGCTGGCAGAGATCATTGTGCCTCTGGGTAAATCTTGAGCAGAGATTCATCTACTTTGGAAAAAAAAAATAAAAAAGAAGAAGAAGAGGAAGGAGAAAAATAATGTATGAGCCTCACCAAAATGTATAAAAGAACATGAATAATGAGCTGAACTTTAAAGTTCTGAGGACTAATCCATGCTGCTGGGAAGTTTTCAGAATCCTTCCATGCAAAAGTAACAAATGTGGCCTTTTTTTTTATTATTCCCCCTTTCCATCCTTCCTGTGCCTGCCACCAGGCTCTCTTGTCCAAGAGCAGTCCAAGTTCTGCATGTGCCTTTGGGCACCAGATAGCAGAATCTGTTCCAAGTTGGCTCCAGCTTTATGTGCTAGCCATGGCGGGAAGCGGAGCGGGCAGGACAAGCAGCTGCTCTGTGGATGAAGATGGAGGAGATGTTTAATGAGTTGGCCCCTTCTGTTCCTTTGGAGAGCAAAGATAGGCACTGCTGTCCTTTTTTTTTATACCACTGAGATGGCAGAAAGCTGTCACCAGGAAAAGGTTCTTGGCTGAGGGTTGCTTTTTTGCTGCACGGCCAGAATTAATTGGTTGGTTTGTTGGCTGCTGAGTTCCTCCTGGGTTGGATGCTGGGAGACAAGGTGACTGAAAAATAGCTCCCTGAGGTGGTGTGGTTTGCTTTTGGGTTTAATTCAGAAGGAAAAGACTTCTTCTCTGTGGGTAATGCATGAAACTCCCATCAGCTATCATCCCATCTCAGGTAGTTCGAGGGAAGACTTGTGATGGTTCTCTTGAACAGTCAGGCTGCTTGTGGCAGTCATCAGCTCATCTTCTCATGCTTAATTAAGAGCTCTCAATACAGATCTGATACATAAACTCTTTCCACCTCAAAGCACTCTGAAGCTGTCCATTTGATGACAATTCTTGTACTCATAGAATGGTTTGGATTGGAAGGAACCTTCAAGATCATCTGGTTCCAATCCCCCTGCCATGCACAGGGACACCTTCCACTAGGCCAGGTAGCTCCAGGCCTCAAGCAACCTGGCCTGGAGCACTTCCAGGGAGGGGACATCCACAACCTGGACAACCTGTTCCAGTGTCTCACCACCCTCACTGTGGAGAATTAACCTCTATCTTCTGTTTCATGGTTGGGTTTGTTCCAAAATCACCAACGAATGAATTCACTAGAAGCAGCATCATATATAACAGCAATGAAAATGACCAAAGAAGAAAGGCAGGTAGGAATTTTTGGGTAATTCTCAGAAGGTCTGTACTTTGGAGACCACTGTGGGCAAAACAACTGTTGGAATTAAAGTCAGACAAGTGCAAAGTTCATCTATTTTAATGTCAGTCCTTCAAATATTAACAGTTTTCAATCAAAGCGTTTTAATGTCTTGATCTTCCAAGCTGCACTAAAGAGGTTTGAAGCTGAAGCCTCAGGCTTGCAAGCATTCATGAATATCACTAGCTCCACCAAAGTCCTCCCAAACCTGCTGGTAGAACTCAGGGTTTGCACAAGGAGGGCCAAAAGCTGTGCTGATACATAAGGCAAAACAAAGAGCTGGGTGAAAACTTAAGCTGCTGGGTTTCCTCCAGCCTCACAGCACCTCTGCAACCTGCTAATTATAAATTAACTCTCTCTCAAAGAATCTTCAGTGAGAGAGTTGTGGAGCATCTGTGTGAGCACCTCTCATCTGTCTAGGCCCAGGTGTCCCTGTCTAGAGCAGGAGGGACAATGCTCTGCCAGGGCACTGAGATGCTACAGGAGGGCCCAAGTTCTGCCTCAGCATCCAGATGCTGCAGGAGGGACCGTGCTCTGCTTCAGCATCCAGATGCTGTAGGAGGGACCGTGCTCTGCTTCAGCATCCAGATGCTGCAGGAGGGACCGTGCTCTGCTTCAGCATCCAGATGCTGCAGGAGGGACCGTGCTCTGCTTCAGCATCCAGATGCTGCAGGAGGGACCGTGCTCTGCTTCAGCATCCAGATGCTGCAGGATGGACCGTGCTCTGCTTCAGCATCCAGATGCTGCAGGATGGACCGTGCTCTGCTTCAGCATCCAGATGCTGCAGGAGGGACCGTGCTCTGCTTCAGCATCCAGATGCTGCAGGAGGGACCGTGCTCTGCTTCAGCATCCAGATGCTGCAGGAGGGACTGTGCTCTGCTTCAGCATCCAGATGCTGCAGGAGGGACCGTGCTCTGCTTCAGCATCCAGATGCTGCAGGAGGGACTGTGCTCTGCTTCAGCATCCAGATGCTGCAGGAGGGACCATGCTCTGCTTCAGCATCTAGAGGCTGCAGGATGGACCATGCTCTGCTTCAGCATCCAGATGCTGCAGGAGGGACCATGCTCTGCTTCAGCATCCAGATGCTGTAGCAGGGACCATGCTCTGCTTCAGCATCCAGATGCTGCAGGAGGGACCATGCTCTGCTTCAGCATCCAGATGCTGCAGGAGGGACCGTGCTCTGCTTCAGCATCCAGATGCTGCAGGATGGACCGTGCTCTGCTTCAGCATCCAGATGCTGTAGGAGGGACCATGCTCTGCTTCAGCATCCAGATGCTGCAGGATGGACCGTGCTCTGCTTCAGCATCCAGATGCTGTAGGAGGGACCATGCTCTGCTTCAGCATCCAGATGCTGTAGGAGGGACCATGCTCTGCTTCAGCATCCAGATGCTGCAGGAGGGACCGTGCTCTGCTTCAGCATCCAGATGCTGCAGGATGGACCGTGCTCTGCTTCAGCATCCAGATGCTGCAGGAGGGACCGTGCTCTGCTTCAGCATCCAGATGCTGTAGGAGGGACCATGCTCTGCTTCAGCATCCAGATGCTGTAGGAGGGACCATGCTCTGCTTCAGCATCCAGATGCTGCAGGAGGGACCGTGCTCTGCTTCAGCACCAAGGTCAGGCTCCTGAGATTCTTGAAGGAATGTCCAAGCTTTCATTAGAACATCAAAGGAGACAAAATCTTTTCTGACTTAAGCCAGCTTTGGATTTCTCTGTCTCACCTCACACTCTTCTCTCATTTGGATGCAGCTGTCCTGCTTTATCAGTTGACAGCACTGGAAGAACAGCCGATCACCAGTTCCACAAGAGCTGTGTCCGCAGAGGAGGTTGTATGACCTGAACCCACCTAAACATGATAATTGCAGTGAGGAAGGAATGATAATTGGCCTCAGTCCTTTGAAGAGTTTTCATTCAGGTTGAGTGACTCTGCTGACTTAAAGACTCTTATTAAATCTGATAAATAGTGGAAGACTGGAGGGACTGGACTGAAGTCAAGGATGTAAATTTGTACTTGTAACTCAGAGGTCAGACCCTGGCTGGATCAGCATTTCAAAGGAGACCTTCAAGAAAAACACATGAAAAGATCTCTTCTTAACTGCTTCGTGAGGCACTCACTTCACATGGGATGAAGCCAAGCATTACAGGGGTGGTCTCCCTAGGCACAATCCATGCATATCCCAGTGGAGTTCCAGCACAAGCCCCTGCAAACGGGGACCAGGACTTAATAACATCCCCATAATATATCTGCCTTCAGTCTTGAGCCTTTAAAAAAAGTTCCCTCATGAGGTCTTTGGTTTCTTTTTGAAGGTCAGGAAGGAATTGTGGCATGGTGGGGTTGGAAGGGACCTCTGGAGATCATCTAATCCAATCCCCCTGCTAAAGCAGGGGCCCCCACGGCAGCTTGCCCAGGATCACAGTGGCCAGGTGGGGTTGGAATCTCTCCAGAGAAGGAGACTCCACAACCTCTTTGGGCAGGCTGCTCCAGGGCTCCAGCACCTTCACACCAAACAAATTTCTCTTCCTGTTCAGATGGAAGCTCCTGGGTTCTAGTTTGTGCCCATTGTTGCCCCTTGTCCTGTCACTGGGCACCACTGAGAAGAGTCTGGCTCCCCAACCAGTGCTCCAATTGATGTTTGATATTATTCCACTTAGAGCTGTGTGCATTAGGCTATCACTGCACCACAGAAATTGCTCAAAATGCAAAATTCATAAAAAATTCTCAGTGTCCTAAAAACTCAGGGAATAAATTGATCCCATTTAGCAGGTAGGAAGAGGAAGAGTTCAGTAAAGCCCTGTGTAGCTCTGTGTATATTTTGGCTTATTCCAATCTTCTTCTTGTTATCAGTGGCTAGGCTAACTAGAAAATTTGTGACTGTTGGACTAGAAAACTCCCATTTTAGCATTTCAGAAATGTAACAGGATTATCTTATCAGCACCTCCTGAGATATGGGGTGATGGAAATGCTCTCCTCAAGGGCGGTGTGCCGGCTACACTTTTATCCACGCTAAAGCCAGAAGGGAAAATGCAGGTAGCAGTATAGAATCATAGAATTGTTTCAGTTGAGAAAGACCTCCAGGATCATCAAGTCCAACCATCAAACCTAAGACCACCATGGCCATTAAATCATGCCCCCAAGTGCCATGTCTACATGTTTCTTGAACAATTCAAGTGACGGTGGCTCCACCACCTCCCTGGCCACCCTGTCCCAATGCCTGACCACTCTTGCTGCAGCAACTTAATTGTTCCCCATGTCCCACCTAAACCTCTTCTGGTGCATCTTGAGTCTTTCCTTTCATTCTGTTGCTTATTATTAGGGAGAAGAGACCAACCCCCACCTCACTCCAACCCCCTTTCAGGGCGTTGTAGAGAGCAATGAGGTCTCCCCTTAGCTTCCTCTTCTACAGATGAAACCACCCCAGTTCCCTCAGCCATTCCTCACCAGGCCTGTTCTCCAGCCCCCTCACCAGCTTTGTTGTACTTCTCTGCACCTGCTCCAGCACCTCAACCTCCTTTTTAGAGTGTGGGACCAAAATTGAAGCCAGGATTCAAGGTGAAGCCTCAGCAGTGCTGAGTAGGAAGATCCCAGGGAGATCTCCCTGAATAGTGCCCATAATCCAGTGGTTCTTTTAGCACCAGCTCCTACCCAACTGCTATGCTCATTTTTTAATGTCTTCTGCTGGAAAAGTTTGGTTCATATATTTCCCCCCCACACATTCTATTCAGCAAATCAGGAGGTATCAGATAAGTAGAAACACACTCATTTCTTTCCAGACCCCAAAATGTCCCATGTTTGTTGCTTTCTTGGAACAGGTTGCTTTCCTGGAACAGAATTAGAGCCTAAGTACTTCAGAGCTGAAGAAATAGGATTCTCCTATCACTTTAAAAGGGCTTGTAGTGACAGGGTGAGGGGCAGTGGATTGAAGCTTGAGCAGGGGAGATTTAGACTGGAGACTAGGAAGAAATTCTTTTAGAGTGAGTGTGGGGAGACACTGGAACAGGTTTCCCAGGGAGGTTGTGGATGCCTTTTTCCTGGAGGTGTTCAAGGCCAGGTTGGATGAGGCCTTGAGTAGCCTAGGCTAGTGGAAGGTGTCCCTGTGCGTGGCAGGGGAGTTGGAACTAGTTGATCTTCAAGGTCCCTTCTAACCCAAACCATCCTATGAAGTTATGAATCTCCAAGCCAACAATAAAGGGGAAAACAAACATCAGAACTTGCAGGTTTAGCTAAACCCAATTTTTCCAACAAGATCAAAGTTTTATTTGTAACAAAAAGAATGCTGCATTTTAGTCAGAGAAGATGAGAGGGAATAGGGATGAAACAGAGCTTCCTTTAGAGGCCAATGGTGAAATATTCCTTCATCATCTTTCCATTAGAGACAGCAAGCCTCATGTTTAACCTGGCCAGATCCACAGTAGAGTTTGAACTCTGCTTTGATGGAAGGTTTCTTTTGAAGATCTGCTCTTTTATTTGAGCATATCTGATAGAATAAATAAAATGAGCATCAGGACAGAGGAGAAACTACAAGATGCATAGCATGAAATTCAGATGAGTGGAGCTGATTGAAAACAGTGGCGTGGAGAATGTTAAAGTGTTGGGGGCTGAATGAGAAAATGGACTCTGTACATGGCAGGGGGGGAGAGCAGGTGGAAAACTGTTAGAGAAAAAGTATTTATAGACATTCTGGCCTAGATCCAGTCTATTATTAACAGGCATTTAAGGCAAGAATGGGTTCTTACAGAAAAAGTGTCAGAACATGTGCTCCTGGGAAGCCTGCTGTAGTTGGAGGTGTCCCTGTTGACTGCAGCAAGATAGGACAAGATGACCTTGGAGGGCCCCTTCCAACCCAATGCAATCTATGAATCATTGCACTGGGTTCAGGATTTCTGGTTCATGCAGCTAATGGTTTTAGTTACCAGTAAGGAAAATATTCACTCTCAGTTTGGGGTTTCTTCATGAAAAATACTCTTCTGCATCCTTGGACAATGGGCAGTGAGTTTTGACCTTCACTGCTAACTGAGCTTCTGTTGGAAGTTGAGCAGTGCCAAGGGCAGAAGGCTGGACCTTTCTGTGGCAGCTTATCAGAAAGGATTTCTCAGGTTCATGAAGAAGATTCTGGACAGTAGGTCAAGGGAGGTTCTTCTCCACTACTTTGCCCTAGTCAGTCCTCACCTGGAGTACTGGTACCGGTTCTGGGCTCCCCAGTTCAAGAGAGACAGGGAACTACTGGAGAGAGTCCAGGGGAGGCTCCAAAGATGCTGAGGGCCCTGGAGCATCTCTGGGAGGAGGAAAGGCTGAGAGACCGGGGGGTGTTGAGCCTGGAAAAGAGAAGCATGACAGAGGATCTGACCAACGCTCAGCAGCAGCTAAAGGACCTGTGGGAGGTAAGAGGATGGGACCAGACTCTTGTCATTGGTGCCCAGTGACAGGACAAGGGTCAATGGGCACAAACTGGAACCCAGGAGGTTTCATCTGAACAGGGGTATAAAATTCTTCTGCATGAGGTTGCTGGAGCCCTGGAACAGGCTGCCCAGAGAGGTTGTGGCTTCTCCTTGTCTGGACTGATTCCAGCCCCACCTCTCCGTCGTGATCCTGGGCCAAGTGCTTTTGCAGGGCGGTTGGGCCGAGATGATCTCCAGAGGTCTTTCCAAGCCCTGCCATGATAGGATAATAGTTGGTTTTTACACAGAGTTGGTTGCCTGTAGTGTTCCATTATTGTATGGAGCAGTATTTTGAGAGAGTGGTCTCGTGTCCTAAAGGGTAAGGTGGGTGCACCTTAGAGAAATCAACCTGAGAAATAGCTGGAAACACCTTTTTGGAGCAGATATCTGAAGTTAACCGCACAGATTTTCCTGGAGCAGGGTACCCTCAAGGCCAGAAAGTTTGATTTCTGCAGCTCACCACCCTCCATTAAAGTAGGTTAAAAGGCCTAATTGGTTTCCTTTGGAGAGGAATGAGCTCTAACTGGTTACCAAGCAACTGGAGACAATTTGCCTTTTCCCTTTTGTTCAGGAGAACTCGAGTCAAACTTTCCAAAAGCACTTTCAATTCATGTTTATATTTGTCATTAAAAAAAAAGCTCCCTGATGGTGTTTTGTTGGACTTAGAAAGCAAAACCATGTGCTCAGCTGTGCCTGAAGAACTCAACCTGTCATAGATACTTCCTGTGGTGCAGTGAGTAGGAAGGAGATCTGATACGTGTGGTGTTTGTACCAGTGGAGGAAATCACAGGTCTTCTCCTGACCAGGAATTGGAAATAAGCTCCATGGGCTGCCCAGGGAGGTGGTGGAGTCTCCATCATTGGAGGTGTTAAGGAGGACACTTGATGGATGCTTGGTTGCATGATTTAGTTGACTAGGTGGTGTTGGATGATAGGTTGGATACGATGACTTTGAAGGTCTCTTCCAACCTGGTTTGGTCTATTCTATTCTATTCTATTCTATTCTATTCTATTCTATTCTATTCTATTCTATTCTATTCTATTCTATTCCATTCTCTATTCTAT
Organism: Colaptes auratus; assembly: GCA_015227895.2. NCBI lineage: Eukaryota > Metazoa > Chordata > Aves > Piciformes > Picidae > Colaptes > Colaptes auratus. The sequence continues at coordinate 39,514,219 of CM026886.1, read as the reverse complement.
TCTATTCTATTCTATTCTATTCTACTCTACTCCATTCCATTCCATTCCATTCCATTCCATTCCATTCCATTCCATTCCATTCCATTCCATTCCATTCTCTATTCCATTCTCTATTCCATTCCATTCCATTCCATTCCATTCCATTCCATTCCATTCCATTCCATTCCATTCTCTATTCTATTCTATTCTATTCTATTCTATTCTATTCTATTCTATTCTATTCTATTCTATTCCATTCCATTCCATTCCATTCTCTATTCTATTCTATTCTATTCTATTCTATTCTATTCTATTCTATTCCATTCCATTCCATTCCATTCCATTCCATTTTGTTCCACCCTGGCCGAAGGTTTTTGTTGCCCAGAGCAGCGTACCCAGAGATGGATGCAGCAGGAGATGCTCTCTAGACTCATGGCAAGTTTTAGTCTCTTTTGTCTTGTATGGAAATACCTTTTCTAGACAGAAAGGGAGCTTGATGAAATGAGGGATGATGTATTGGCACCAGAAGTCAGCCCCTTGGCCTCTCCATCAGTCCAACTCTCACTGGAGAGGACATCCTGACACAAATTACTCATGGGGTAGTCTGATCACAGAATTCCAGACTGGTTTGTGTTGGAAGGCACCTTTAAAGGCCATCCAGCCCAACCTCCCTTCAGTCAGCAGGGACATCTGCAAGCCATGGTTTAGTCGTGAAGTCTGTGGTGAGGGGTTGGACTTGATGATCTTTGAGGTCTCTTCCAACCTTGGTGATTCTGTGATTCTGTATGTGTGATGCAGCAGGTTGCTCACAGCACCAAGCAACCTGACCTGGAATGGTTCTGGGAATGTGACATCTACCATCTGTCTTGGAGGAGTCCAGGAAGAGAAACTTGTTTGGTGTGAGGGTGCTGGAGCCCTGGAACAGCCTGCCCAGAGCAGATGTGGAGTCTCCTTCTCTGGAAAGATTCCAAACCCACATGGACATTGTGATCCCAGGCAACCTGCTGGTGGTGACCTCCCTTTCTCCAGCACCTCTTCACCTTTTAGCCAGCATCTTTTTAGACTCTCCAAACCTATTTCATTTAAAAAAACCCTAAAACCCTAATTTGAATATTCTCTATCCTCTCTCAAAACATTGTTGATCTGTTAGAGGGCAGAGGGCTCTGCAGGGCTCTGCAGTAGGTCGAGGGACCAACTAGACAGATGGGCAGAGTACAATAGGATGGCATTCAACAAATCCGAGTGCCTGGTGCTGCACTTTGGCCACAGCAACCCCATGCAGAGCTACAGGCTGGGGTCAGAGTGGCTGGAGAGCTGCCAAACAGAAAGGGACCTGGGGGTGCTGATTGACAGATGCCTAAACATGAGCCAGCAGTGTGCCCAGGTGGCCAAGAAGGCCAATGGCATCCTGGCCTGCATCAGGAATAGTGTGGCCAGCAGGAGCAGGGAAGTCATTGTGCCCCTGGACTCAGCACTGGTTAGGCCACAGCTTGAGTCCTGTGTCCAGTTCTGGGCCCCTCAGTTTAGGAAGGACATTGAGACTCTTGAATGTGTCGAGAGAAGGGCAACAAGGCTGGGGAGAGGCATTGAGCACAGCCCTGTGAGGAGAGGCTGAGGGGGCTGGGGTTGTTTTAGCCTGGAGAAGAGGAGGCTCAGGGGAGACCTCATTGCTCTCTACAACTACCTGAAGTTGTAGCCAGGAGGGAGTTGGTCTCTTTTCTCAAGCAACCAGCACCAGAACAAGAGGACACAGTCTCAAGCTGCACCAGGGGAAGTTTAGGCTGGAGGTGAGGAGAAAGTTCTTCCCAGAGAGAGTTGTTAGCCATTGGAATGTGCTGCCCAGGGAGGTGGTGGAGTCCCCATCCCTGGAGGTGCTCAAGAGGGGATTGGTCGTGGCACTTGGTGCCATGGTTTAGTCATGAGGTCTGTGGTGACAGGTTGGACTTGATGATCTTTGAGGTCTCTTCCAACCTTGGTGATTTGGTGATTCTCTGTGATGCTGTGATTAACTTCAGTATTAATCAACTCCACCTCTTAACCTCCCATTAGCCATCTCAAATGCAGCATCATTCCATCGCAGCTGGAATTTTCTCCTACCTCCTAGCCATTGTTATTTTGTTTTGGGCTTTCAGACCCAGGCTGTGGAGCTGAGGTGTAGATGTATCCCCCAGTCAGAGCTATTTTGGGAAGAGGGGAAGCCATAATGTCATCAGAACTGTCAAGACTGTTGGAGCTCTTTGTTGGACACTGATTGTTTTGTGCAGAAGCTCAAGCATTGCTTTTCCTATCAGGTTCTGGTGCCTTTTTTGTGTGTGTGTGTGCTGCTAAAAAAATATATCTGGAATTTATTGCTCCATCTCTAGTGAGGCTGTGCTAAAGTTTCTTATTAAATTGCTGTATTCAAATTGTATCCTCAGGCCATTTCCAATCAAGAGTGTCTTAACTTGAGGGAGAAGAAGCTTTAGATGATCAAATAACTAACTTTTTTTTCCCCCTTTTCTTTTTTTGAAGCAGCTCTGGAATTGGCACATGTAATACCCAAAATGTTCTTGATGTGGCTCAGGGTTTTTTAGTAGTCTGATTCTTGGACTTTGCTGTCTCATTTGTCTCCAGACTGTTTTGTGCAGTATCTTCACTAATCTGCTGCAGTCAGAATTGTTTGTGTCTTGATAGACAATTGCTGAAATGTCTCCCTTTCCAGGTCATAAACTGTGGCTTTGGATTGAATGAATCACAGAAGCACTAAGGGATGGGGTTCATCAAGGCCAAGTGCTGGGTTCCTGCACTTGGATCACAACAACCCCACAAACTCTCCAGGCTTGGGACAGAGTGGTTGGAAGTTGTTCAGCTAAAATGAACCAGGAGGTGCTGGTTGACAGTGGCTAAAGATGATTGAACACATCCAAGTGCCGGGTTCTGCACATTGGCCACAGCAACCCCATGCAGTGCTACAGGCTGGGGTCAGAGTGGCTGGAGAGCAGCCAGGCAGAGAGGGACCTGGGGGTGCTGGTTGATGGTAGGCTGAACATGAGCCTGCAGTGTGCCCAGGCAGCCAAGAAGGCCAATGGCATCCTGGCCTGCATCAGGAACAGTGTGGCCAGCAGGAGCAGGGAGGTCATTCTGCCCCTGTACACTGCACTGGTTAGGCTGCACCTCGAGTCCTGTGTTCAGTTCTGGGCCCCTCAGTTTAGGAAAGATGTTGTCTTGCTGGAGTGTGTCCAGAGAAGGGCAACAAAGTTGGTGAGGGGCTTGGATCACAGGCCCTATGAGGAGAGGCTGAGGGAGCTGGGGTTGCTTAGCCTGGAGAGGAGGAGACTCAGGGGTGACCTTCTTGCTCTCTACAACTACCTGAAGGGAGGTTGTAGCCAGGCAGAGGTTGTTCTCTTCTCCCAGGCAACCAGCAGCAGAACAAGAGGACACAGTCTCAGGCTGTGCCAGGGCAGGTTTAGGCTGGAGGTTAGGAGGAAGTTCTACACAGAGAGAGTGATTGCCCATTGGAATGGGCTGCCCAGGGAGGTGGTGGAGTCACCATCACTGGAGGTGTTCAGGAGGAGACTTGATAGGGTGCTTGGTGCCATGGTTTAGTTGATTAGGAGGTAATGGATGATAGGTTGGACTTGATGATCTTGAAGGTCTCTTCCAACCTGGTCTGGTCTGGTCTGGTCTGGTCTATTCTATTCTATTCTATTCTATTCTATTCTATTCTATTCTATTCTATTCTATTCTATTCTATTCTATTCTATGAGCCAGTGTGTGCCCAGGTGGCCAAGAAAGCCACCAGCATCCTGGCTTAGATCAGCAACAGTGTGACCATCAAGACCAAAGAAGTGATGGTGTCCCTGTGCTGGGCAGTGGTGAGGCCACACCTTGAATCCTGGGCTCAGTTTTGGGGACCTCACTACAGAAAGACATTGAGGAGCTGGAGCATGTCCAGAGAAGGGCAGTGAAGCTGGAGAAGGGTCTGGAGAACAGGTCTGGTGAGGAGCAGCTGAGGGAACTGGGATTGCTTAACATGGAGGAAAGGAGGCTGAGGGGAGATCTTCTGGCTCTCTGCAACTCACTGAAAGGAGTTGGAGTGAGGTGGGGGTCACTCTCTTCTCCCTAGTACCAAGTGACAGAATGAGAGGAAGTGGCCTGAAATTTCACCAGGGAAGGTTTAAGTTGGAGATTGGGAACAATTTCTTTCCTGCAAGAGTGGTCAGGCATTGGAACAGGCTGCCCAGGGAGGTGGTGGAGTCACTGTCCCTGGAAATGTGTGGTCATGGCACTTTGGGGCATGGTTTAATGGCTGTGGTGGTTGCAGACTGAAGACTGGACTTGATGATCCTAGAGGGCTTTCCAGCTGACACAGCTCCATGACTCCAAATGTCAGCTCCGGCATCTGTCCATTTTAGAGGTGTCCATCTCATCTTCAAAGACCGCTTATCATAGTATCATAGTATCAGTCAGGGTTGGAAGGGACCACAAGGATCATCTAGTTCCAACCCCCCTGCCATGGGCAGGGACACCCCACACTAGAGCAGGCTGGCCAGAGCTTCATCCAGCCTGGGCTTAAACACCTCCAGGGACAGGGCCTCAACCACCTCCCTGGACAACCCATTCCAGGGCTTCGCCACTCTCATGGGGAAGAACCTCCGCCTCACATCCAGCCTGAATCTCCCCACCTCCAGCTTCATTCCATTCCCCCTAGTCCTATCACTACCTGGTAGCCTGAGAAGTCCCTCCCCAGCCTTCTTGTAGCCCCCTTCAGATGCTGGAAGGCCACAATGAGGTCACCTGGGAGCCTTCTCTTCTCTTGAGACACTTGGATGTACTTGCGGGCACCTCACACCTACTACCTGCAGGAGCCAAGCTCCCTGTTGGAGCTTAGCAGCCGCTGAGACGCTTTTAGCTTCGAGACGCCATCTCTGGCACATAAATATGCATAAGACAGCTGAGCGTGGAGCTGTGCCAGCCTGTGCCTGCTGACAAGCTGCCTTCCACATTTATATCATCCCCTGCTCTCTGCTCCTACCTGAGATATTTAATAGAGCTGTCCAGAAATGTGCAAAACTTCTTGTTCCTTGGGGTGGGTTTTTTAGGACTGCAGTGTTGTTTGGGGAAACTGAAACTCTGCCCCAGAAATATGCTGAATGCCATGGAAATTTCTGAGGAGGGGAGTTCTCAGCACAGCAGAGATATGGACCTGTTGGAGATGGGGCAGAGGAGGTCCCAGGACTGGTGGGAGGGCTGGAGCCCTCTGCTGTGAGGTCAGGCTGAGACTTGGGGTTGTTCAGCCTGGGGAAGAGAAGGCTCCAGGGAGACCTTCTGGTGGCCTTTCAAGGGGGCAATCAGAGAGCTGGGGACAGGCTTTTGAGCAGGGCTTGTTGTGACAGGACAAAGGGTGATGGTTTGAACTCAAAGAGGGAGAATCAGACTGGAGAGGAGGGAGAAATGTTTGACACTGAGAGTGGTGAGAGCCTGACCCAGGTTACCCAGAGAGGTGGCAGATGCCCCATCCCTGGAAGCATTGCAGGTCAGGTTGTCTGGAGCTGTGAGCAGCCTGCTCTACTTGCAGATGTCCCTGCTCACTTCAGGGGGTTGGACTGGATGACCATTGGAGGTCCCTTTCCACTCAAACCATTTGGTGAAGGAGGCTTCCTGTGTGCACCCAGAGGGTTGGGATAAGCTCAATCAATGGACCCAAAGGCTTAGTTGTGGATTTTGGCCAGCTGGTCCATCTCCCAGGATGCCATAGAGTCCCCAGCTCTCAGAGACAAGTTGGTGGGTCTGGCAGAATAATTTTCGTTGCTGCATTGAGGTGTTTGCTCTTATGCTCTGTTTAGCTTTGCTTAGTTCCCAGCAGGCAATGCCTTGTGCAGCATTGATCAAGACAGGGAACACCTAATGTGGTTTTCTCAAGGCAGATGCAAACTGGACTTTGTGTTGTGGAAAGGCCAGATGGGAGCTCGTGAGGGTGAAGGGATCTGATGTGCTCATATGTGACAAGAGCTGCAGAGAGAGCTGCCCAGCTTCACCCAGGGTGATTAATGGTGCCTCTAGTGACAAGGTGTTTGCTAGGAGGAACTCAGGTCTACAGGGATTTGGACTTGGGGGGTTTAAGTGTGGTGTTTAAACCGTGGAAACTAAGTTGGACTCGAAGGCAATTTAAGATGAGACACAGGGTAAAACGTAAGGGAGGCTGTTGGGTTAAAAAGCAAACATTTCTCACCAGAATTCCTCGTGTGCTGTGGTGATTTTCCCTAACAGACCTTGAGCCAGTGCTGCTGGATGAGATGTTCAGTGGAGTTACTCAGGAACTGCTGAGTTTGTTCTGATTCAAGGATTTTTAGCACTGACCCTGAGTGTGCCTCTCCTTGGTGTGAGGGCTCCCAAAACTGAACCCAGGATTCACCAGTGCTGAACGCAGGAAGACAATCCCTGCCCTGGTCCTTTTCAGTGAGGGTTGTGAGACACTGGAACAGGTTGCCCAGGGAGGTTGTGGATGTTCCCTCCCTGGAGGTATTCAAGGCCAGGCTAGATGAAACCTTGAGTGACCTGGCCTAAAGGAGACTTGACGGGGTGCTTGGTGCCATGGTTTAGTTGATTAGGTGGGTTGGATTGGTTGGTAGGTTGGACGTGATGATCTTGAAGGCCTCTTCCAACCTGGTATGGTCTATCCTATCCTATCCTATCCTATCCTATCCTATCCTATCCTATCCTATCCTATCCTAACCACAATCATTGGAAAAGACTTACAAGATCCAGCCCAACTGTTACCCGATGCTGCAAAACACCACCAAAACCCAACCAAACCAACCAACCAAGCCCAACCAAAGAAAGAAATGGCTCAGCCCAGTGAAACAATGTTTTTAAATGTAGTTTAAAGACAAAAACCTCCCTCAGGAGCCATGCAACTCTGACCCAGACACAGCAAATAGAAGGGTTGTTCCTTCCAGAGTCACACAGTCCAAATCATATATCCTGTCTCACAGGCAGAAGAGACAACCTTGGACCTTTTATGCACTTGAATTTATTGACTGAAAACCTCCTAAACAGCCCAAAGTTTAATTTGGAAGCTGTCAGGGAGCATGCCTCAATTCTTCAGCCTTCATCATCCCCACAAGCTGGCAACTTGTCAGAAGTTACAGATTTCTTTTCAACTTAATTTGTTTTGGTTTCAAAGTTGCAGACTTCATTGCACAGATGCCACCAAAGTGCCATCCTGGGCCTGGACAGATGTCTTCATTTTGATCATTGCAGAGAGAAAACTCCCTTCATGATGGGGTTACAATTCAGGAAAAGACTTTAATTGAATAGTAAATCCAAGATCATCTTGAAGTCTGGGTTGGCCTTGATTCATTGCCTTCCATGATGTGACAGTGGGGACAAAAGTGGCCATGGGGCCTTCTGGTGGCACATTGTGGACACTGGCCAAACCCAGCAGAAGAATTGGTTTCAAAATGAGTTAAGTCTGTTTATAGCTTGGCTTTAGCTTCTTCCCACCTCCTTTACTCACCTTTTGAGCCTGTGAAACGGGCTAGGGAGGATTTCTTGGCGTTGTTTTGTCAGGCAAGGGAAACTTGAGACACACTGAGACTCTTCTCGATGGGGTTGGAATCCAGGGAAAGAGTTTAATGGCACAGTGAATCCAACACAAGATCATCCTGAGGTCTGGGTTGTCCCTGATCCATGTGATTCAGTGATGTGACAGTGGGGACAGAAGTGGCTATGGTGCCCCTTGCTTTGAGGCTTTCTGAAGTCACGTCGTGGATCCTTGGCCAAAACCCAGGAGAAAAACCTGCTTCAAATGAGTGAAATCTGTTTATATGTTTGCTTTAACTCCTTTCCATTTTTTTCACTCCTCTTTTGAGTTAAGCAGGCTGGGGAGGATTTCTTAGCTGTGTTTTGTCAGGTAAGGAAGGTTTGACAGACACCAAAACACTTCAGCTGCAGCACAAATCAGAAGTGTTAATGGGAAAATTGTTGTGACAGATCACTGCCAGGGAAACTTGTGGCTCCTAATAAATATTCTGTCAAGGCTAATTTTTAACTGCCTTCAGCAGACCTGCCACTTGAAGACTTTCTGCTTATTTCCCTGAACCCAACAGCCTGCAGAAGGTGGAGATATGGGATGGGATTGAGATGGGATGGGATAGATTAGATTAGAGAAGAGTAAACTAGACTAGACTAGACTAGACCAGGTTGGAAGAGACCTTCAAGATCATTGTGTCCAACCTATCATCCAACACCACCTCCCTGGGCAGCACATTCCAATGGCCAATCTCTCTGTCTGGGAAGAACTTCTTTCTAACCTCCAGCCTAAACCTCCCCTGCTGCAGCTTGAGACTGTGTCCTCTTGTTCTGGTGCTGGTTGCCTGGGAGAAGAGACCAACCCCCTCCTGGCTACAACCTCCCTTCAGGTAGTTGCAGACAGCAATGAGGTCTCCTCTGAGCCTCCTCTTCTCCAGGCTAAGCAAGCCCAGCTCCCTCAGCCTCTCCTCACAGGGCTGTGCTCCAAACCCCTCCCCAGCCTTGTTGCCCTTCTCTGGACACATTCCAGCAAGTCAACATCCTTCCTAAACTGAGGGGCCCAGAACTGGACACAGGACTCAAGGTGTGGCCTAACCAGTGCAGTGTACAGGGGGAGAATGACCTCCCTGCTCCTGCTGGCCACACTGTTCCTGATGCAGGCCAGGATGCCCTTGGCCTTCTTGGCCACCTGGGCACACTGCTGGCTCATGTTCAGCCAGCTGTCAACCAGCACCCCCAGGTCCCTTTCTGCCTGGCTGCTCTCCAGCCCCATAAACGCTCTCTTGGAAACCATCTGCCCCAGTAGAGCACCAGTGCCTCACTGGCCCAAGAGCAAATTCATAAAGCACACGAAGGGCTTGGCCCAAGGTTTCAGGAGCACGTTCAGTGTCATTCAACAAAAGATAACAACAGTAAATCCAGGAAGATGGGAGCTGAGGAAGTTTGCTGCGTGATATCAATCAGCTCGTTGTTTAGGGTAATTACCTTAATTACCTGCACGGTATAAATTACCCTGCATGAATGAAGCCTCTTAGCCTCTAATGAATCCCAGTTCTTCCCCCTAAATGCAGGATCTTTATGGATTCATCTCATGTCAGTCACTGTCAGTCGGTGCTGTGCAGAGGCAGAGCTGGGAGCTGCTGGTGCTGCTGGGGCTTCAGAGGGCTTCTGCAGAGCCTGGGGTGGCTCTCGCTGCATACTCATAGAATCATGGAATGGTTTGGCTTGGAAGGCTCCTCAAAGATCATCCAGTTTCAACCCCCCTGCCATGGGCTGGGACACCTTTCACTAGATCAGATTGCTCAAGGTCTCATACAACCTGGCCTTGAACACCTCCAGGCAGAGGGAATCACACTGGCAACTGTTCCAGTGTCTCACCACCCTCACTGTAATGAATTTCTTCCTTATATCCAGTGTAAATCTACTCTCTTCCAGCTTAAATTTATTACCCATCACGGTGGGTGTTGGAAGGGACCTCTGGAGATCATCTCCCTTCTGGAGATCACCTCCCTTTTCACTCTTCTGTCCCTCAAAGGACATTTTCTTCCTGCTGTGAGTTTGTGTTGGGGGGGAGGGATGTGTCTGGGTAAGGAGGAGAGCAAGAGTTTTGCATCCTCACCCCTAATTCTTTCATCTTCCAATTAACTCTGATGATTATCAGCATTTTCCCATCACTCATCTATAAGCTAGATAACTCCTGGGTGCTACTGGGATTAACACTGAAGAGCAGGCAGGGCTGGGGCTTCTTAGCTAGAGATTCTGTTTCAGTTAACATCATTTTGTTTTAACTCTGCAGAGAAAGACCTGGGAGTGCTGGTGGACAACAAGGTCACCATGAGCCATCAGTGTGCCCTCCTGGCCAAGAAGGCAAATGGGCTCCTGTGGTGCATCAGGAAGACAATGGCCAGCAGGTCAAGGGAGGTTCTTCTCCCCTTCTACTCTGCTCCTAGTGAAGCCACATCTGAACAACTGAGTCCAGTTCTGGGCTCCCCAGTTCAAGAGAGACAGGTAACTACTGGAAAGAGTCCAGTGGGGGGTTCCAAAGATGTTGAGGGGCCTGGAGCATCTCTGTGAGAAGGAAAGGCTGACACCTGGAACACTGGAGCAGGCTGCCCAGAGAGGCTGTAGAGTCTCCTTCTCTGGAGATAGTCAAAACCCACCTGGATACATTCCTGTATGACCTACTCTAGATGATCTTGCTATGGCAGGGGTGTTGGACTAAATGATCATTCAAGGTCCCTTCCAACCCCGAGTGTTCTGTGATTCTGTGGCCTGGAGCTGTTGAGCCTGGGGAAGAGCAGTCTGAG
>CM026886.1:39448480-39503421 GCA_015227895.2 Colaptes auratus | reverse complement strand
ATGATGGGCAATGGAAGAGGGCAGATTTAGACTGGAGATTAGGAAGACATTCTTTACAGTGAGGGTCATGAGACGCTGGAACAAGTTGCCCATGGTGGTGGTGGATGCCTCCTCCCTGGAGGTGTTCAAGGCCAGGTTAGATGAGGCCTTGAGTGACATAGTCTAGTGGAAGGTGTCCCTGTGCATGGAAGAGGGTTAGAACTAGATGATCTTTAAGGTGCCTTCCAACCCAAACCAATCTATGATTCTATGTCAAACTCCCTTACCAAGCTGACCTAAAGAAGCTCAGAGAAAAACACATCCAGGTGGGTTTTGAATGTTTCCAAAGATGAAGACGCCACCACAATGCAGATAAATGTTTGGACTTGATGATCTTAGAGGTCTTTTACCAACCAACACAAATCTATGATTCTTATAAATGTCCATTTCAAGCTTTTGATGTCTCTTTCTCACTTTCTGCTCTTATTTTGTGTGTGTGTGTGTTTTATGCTGTGTTAACAAAGTCAGATGGGCAGAAAACTGCTCTGAAAGTCGAGGTTGCGAGATGGTTCTGGGAAGTTAAACCATGAATAGAGAGTCGTGGGAGAACTCCTTCTTCTTTTCTTCCAGGTAAAGCAAAATTAGACCCCTTGCTCCTGGAACTCAGCAGCCTATTGCAAAATCAATAAAGCTCTGCTGCAGTAAAAGCCATGCCTGTTTCATGTGCCAATATGGAAGGGATGTTCCTGGCTATAAATTCTCCATGCAAAGTGCCCATTATCTCAGCTGAAAAGTGAAAATCGATCATGGAAACCACTGATAAAGCACAGACATGGTGACTGCATCTCCAGACTGCCTTTACTGGTCATATTGTGTCTGATGGGCTGCAGCATCATTGATAGCAAATATGATTACTTGAGGTTAGAACCCAGCAGTGGGTGCAGATGTCCCCAAAAGAACAACCCAGCACGGATTTTGGAAGGGCAGATCCTGCCTGACCAAACCTGATCTCCTCCTATGATCAGGTGACCAGCCTGGTTGATGTGGGGAGGCCTGTGGATGTGGTCTACCTGGACCTCAGCAAGGCCTTTGACACTGTCCCCCACAGCAAACTCCTGGCCAAGCTGGCAGCCCATGGCTTGGATGGGAGCACACTGCGTTGGGTTAGGAACTGGCTGGAGGGCCGAGCCCAGAGAGTGGTGGTGAATGGTGCCACAGCCAGCTGGCAGCCAGGCACTAGTGGTGTGCCCCAAGGATCAGTGCTGGGCCCCATGCTCTTCAACATCTTTATTGATGATCTGGATGAGGGCATTGAGTCCACCATCAGTAAATTTGCGGACGACACCAAGCTGGGGGCAGGAGTTGATCTGCTGGAGGGCAGAGAGGCTTTGCAGAGGGACCTGGACAGGCTGGACAGATGGGCAGAGTCCAAGGGCAGGAGATTGAACACATCCAAGTGCTGGGTTCTGCACATTGGCCACAGCAACCCCATGCAGTGCTACAGGCTGGGGGCAGAGTGGCTGGAGAGCGGCCAGGTAGAGAGGGACCTGGGGGTGCTGGTCAATGGTAGGGTGAACATGAGCCTGCAGTGTGCCCAGGCAGCCAAGAGGGCCAATGGTATCCTGGCCTGCATCAGGAAGAGTGTGGCCAGCAGGAGCAGGGAGATCATTCTGCCCCTGTACATAGCACTGGTTAGGCTGCACCTCGAGTCCTGTGTCCAGTTCTGGGCCCCTCAGTTTAGGAAGGATGTTGACTTGCTGGAAGGTGTCCAGAGAAGGGCAACAAAGCTGGGGAGGGGTTTGGAACACAAGCCCTATGAGGAGAGGCTGAGGGAGCTGGGGTTGCTTAGCCTGGAGAAGAGGAGACTCAGGGGTGACCTTCTTGCTCTCTACAACTACCTGAAGGGAGGCTGTAGACAGGCAGAGGTTGGTCTCTTCTCCCAGGCAGCCAGCACCAGAACAAGAGGACACAGTCTCAGGCTGTGCCAGGGGAGGTTTAGGCTGGAGGTTAGGAAGAAGTTCTCTACAGAGAGAATCAAGGTTGGATGGGACCCTGAGGCTCATCTGCTCCAGCCTTCCCAGGTGAAGGTCCACTTGAAATGAGCTGGCCCAGCACCCCTGTCAAGCCTGAGTCTTCAATCTGACCAATGTAGGGGAATCCACTAATTACCTTGGGAGATGACTCCAATGTCACAGTATCACCAAGGTTGGAAGAGACCTCAAAGATCATCGAGTCCAACCTGTCACCACAGACCTCATGACTAGACCATGGCACCAAGTGTCACATCCAATCCCCCCTTGAACACCTCCAGGGATGGGGACTCCACCACCTCCCTGGGCAGCACATTCCAATGGCTAACAACTCTCTCTGGGAAGAACTTTCTCCTCACCTTGAGCCTAAACTTCCCCTGGTGCAGCTTGAGACTGTGTCCCCTTGTTCTGGTGCTGGTTGCTAGAGAGAGGAGACCAACCCCTTCCTGGCTACAACCACCTTTCAGGTAGTTGTAATTGTATGTCCAAGTGTTCTCATGGGAAACATTTTTTTCTGGAGTTCAATGGGAAGCTCCACAGCAGTAACTTCTCCCTATCACCTCTTGTCTTCTCCATGGGCCTCCTTGTAGTCACCTTTTATGAACTGGTCCATGGACCATGAACATGGTCCTTAGGTCTCCTAGTGAGGACACATCTGAAGTCCTGTGTCTAGATCTGGCAATTCAAATGAGAAAGGGAACTACTAGAGAGAATCCAGGGGAGGCTAAAAAGATGCTGAGGGGCCTGGACTATCTCTGTGAGGAGGAAGACTGAGCCTGGAGAAGAGCAGCCCGAGAGGGGATCTGATCAATGCTCACCAAGAGATAAAGGTTTGGAGGGGCAAGAGGATGTGGCCAGACTTGTCAATGCTGCCCAGTGAAAGGACAAGGGATGATGAGCACAGATTGGAACCCAGCAGGTTCCATCTGAACAGAAGGAGAAACTTATTTGGTGTGAGGGTCCTGGAGCCCTGGAGCAGGCTGCCCAGAGAGGTTGTGGAGTCTTCTCTGGAGAGTTTCCAAATCCACCTGGACACTGATCCTGGACAGCTGCTGTGGGTGCCCCTGCTGCAATAGGAGGGTTGGACTGGATAATCTCTGAAGGTCCCTTCCTACACCCCACCATGCTGGGATTGTGGGATTCTGTGACTCAAGCACTGAAACACCTTAACCCCTCCGGATTTACAGGGTGTGTGTGTGTGTGTGACACAGACAAAGGCCATTCCTCTTGCAGCCTGCAGCAGTGACTCTGCAGTGCAACTCATTTAATGTGTTTAATTTTTTTCCCAGCAGATTTTTCAGGAGTCTCTGTTATTGATGAGTCCCAACGTTATTAACAGTCCCCCATGTGTATGGTGCTGATAAGAATGCTGATGCCTTTGTTACACTGACTACAAAAAAAAAAGCTCTTATTTATGAGTCACAAAAATGCATTCATTTTGTATCTCTTGTATGCTTTGCTGGAAGTCCAAATATTAGCTTTATTTTGCTGATGGTAATAAAGACAAATCAGATACAATAAGCAAGAACAGGACTGATGGAATGCTGGAGATAGGGAATCAGTGGCTGAGCTACAGTGGGTTTTCTCTGGGTTTTGCCCATGTTTTTTTCTGAGCAACAGTGATAAGGACTTTACACTCAAAGAGCACAGAACCTCACATTACTCAGAACAAAGTGAAGGAGAGTTAGAATAGGATAAAATAGATTAGAATAGAATAGAATAGAATAGAATAGAATAGAATAGAATAGAATAGAATAGAATAGACCAGGTTGGATAAGACCTTCAAGATCATCATGTCCAACCTATCAACCAATCCAACCCACCTAAACAACTAAACCATGGCACCAAGCACCCCATCAAGTCCCCTCCTGAGCACCTCCAATGATGGTGACTCCACCACCTCCCCATTCCAATGGGCAATCACTCTGTGTAGAATTTCTTCCTAACCTCCAGCCCAAATCTGCCCTGGCACAGCCTGAGACTGTGTCCTCTTGTTCTGGTGCTGGCTGCCTGGGAGAAGAGACCAACCTCTGCCTGGCTACAACCTCCCTTCAGGTAGTTGTAGAGAGCAATAAGGTCACCCCTGAGTCCCTCCTCTCCAGGCTAAGCAAACCCAGCTCCCTCAGCCTCTCCTCACAGGGCTTGTGTTCCAGACCCCTCCCCAGCTTTGTTGCCCTTCTCTGGACACCTTCCAGCAAGTCAACATCTTTCCTAAACTGAGGGGGCCACAACTGGACACAGGACTCAAGGTGTGGCCTAACCAGTGCAGTGTACAGGGGCAGAATGACCTCCCTGCTCCTGCTGGCCACATTGTTCCTGATGCAGGCCAGGATGCTAGTGGCCCTCTTGGCTGCCTGGGCACACTGCAGGCTCATGTTCAGCCTACCATCAACCAGCACCCCCAGGTCCCTCTCTGCCTGGCTGCTCTCCAGCCACTCTGACCCCAGCCTGTAGCACTGCATGGGGTTGCTGTGGCCAATGTGCAGAACCTGGCACTTGGATGTGTTCAGTCTCCTGCCCTTGGACTCTGCCCATCTGTCCAGCCTGTCGAGGTCCCTCTGCAAAGCCTCTCTGCCCTCCAGCAGATCAAACTCCTGCCCCCAGCTTGGTGTCGTCCGCAAATTTACTGATGATGGACTCGATGCCCTCATCCAGATCATCAATAAAGATGTTGAAGAGCACGGGGCCCAGCACTGATCCTTGGGGCACACCACTAGTGCCTGGCTGGCAGCCACCACTCTCTGGGCTCAGCCCTCCAGCCAGTTCCTAACCCAACGCAGTGTGCTCTTGTCCTAGCCATGGGCTGCCAGCTTGGCCAGGACGTTGCTGTGGGGGACGGTGTCAAAAGGCCTTGCTGAGGTCCAGGTAGACTAAAAGTTCCTGCAGCTCTTTTATTTAGGTGGGACTTCCTGTGTTGTGCATCATCTCTTGTTTATTTCACTGCAGAATCACAGAAACCCAGCATGGCGGGGGTTGGAAGGGAGCTCCAAAGGTCATCCAATCTAACCTCCCTGCAGTAAGCAGGGGCACACACAGGAGGTTGCCCAGGGAGGTAGTTGAGGCTTCATCCCTGAAGACCCTTAACAAGGCTCTGAGCAGGATGTTGACTTGCTGGAAGGTGTCCAGAGAAGGGCAACAAAATTGGTGAGGGTTCTGGAGCACAGCCCTGTGAGGAGAGGCTGAGCGAGCTGGGGTTATTTAGCCTGGAGAAGAGGAGGCTCAGGGCAGACCTCTTTGCTGTCCACAACTCCCTGAAGGGAGGTTGTAGCCAGGAGGGGGTTGGTCTCTTCTCCCAGGCAATCAGCACCAGAACAAGAGGACACAGTCTCAAGCTGCACCAGGGGAGGTTCAGACTGGATGTTAGGAGGAAATTCTACATAGAGAGATGGGATGGTGACTTTACCACCTCCCTGTGCAGCCTCTTCCAATGCCTACATTTATGTCACAGCACATCACCAGTTTGTCCTTGCTAAGGCAGTTCATCTTTGCCACTGCCAGCAAGAGCTGCTGAGATGCTCCCTGACAGCAGAGAATCTGGGTTATCAAAAGCCAACAAGGAACTCCAGCAATGTGCTGCCTAACAAAGCCATAAACTCTCAGTGCTCTCTTGTGTGCAAGTGGGATTTTTGTTTTCTGCTACATCTCCTGCTCCTGGGCAAGGTTCTCCTCCCCCTCTGCTCTGATGCTGAGACCACATCCTGGAGTATTGTGTCCAGTTCTAGCTCCCCAGTTCAAAAGCAACAGGAATATATTGGAGAGAGTCCAACAGAAGGTGTGAGGATGATGAAGGCACTGCAACATGTCTGAGGAGGAAAGGCTGAGAGACCTAGGGGCTGTTGAGCCTGGAGAAGAGCAGCCTGAGAGGGCTGCTCTTGATCAATGTCTATAAATATATGAAATTTGGGTATGAAGAAGGGGCCAGACTCTTGTCAGTGGTGCCCAGCGATAGGACAAGAGGCAATGGGCACAAACTGGAACCCAGGAAGTTCCACCTCAACATGAGGAGAAACTTGTTTGATGTGAGGGTGCTGGAGGCCTGAAGCAGGCTGCCCAGAGAGGTTGTGGAGTCTCCTTCTCCAGTGACTTGCAAGACCCATTTGTATGCTTTCCTGTGTGACCTGCCTAGGTGATTCTACTTTGGCAGGGGAGTTGGACTCAATGATCTGCAGAGGTCCCTTCCAACCCCTCACATTCTGTGATTTTATGGTTCTGGTTCTATTATCTTGGGAGCTTTTCTCCAGTGGGTGGGATGGTTGCCAATGTCTTTGCAGAGCAGCTAAGTGTGGGTTAGAGAAACTGGGTTAGACTCCATTTGCTGTAATTGGAGGGATAATTGAGAATAAAGACTAAAGAGGCAGGGTCAAATCTCCTTTTCCAAGTAATTATGGGTGATTCATAAGGAGGATGTGGTGAAAGAGAGCTAGAAGTGTTTGTAAATTTTGGAAGTGGTTTGCTAGAGAAAACAATTAGAAGGTTAATAGCAGCTGAGCATCTTAAAATTAGAAAGTATTTTAAACCCAACATTTTGGGGGAATGGTCTATCACATAGGAAACCAGATTCATCTCATTAGAAGCAATTTAGGAGCCAGAGAGCCTTTTGGATGACTTGAAATGGCTCTCCAAGACCAAAAAAACCCCAGTGTCTCACAGCTGATGTAGACACCAGCCATGGGCTCGCTGCTCAGCCCAGCCTGGCAGAGCAGCAGGATGGAGTCAGCACTTCCCAGCTCCCACCAGGGGCCAGGCGCTGCTCCTGAATTGAAACATTACTTCTGAGCCAGCTAGGTGAGGGCCCCCTCACACCATCCACCCACACGCCACCACCTTGGCACTGAAGTTCTCTCTGCAAAATAGAATTCCTGCCACGTGCTCAGTGAGGAATTTTTGCCCTTAAGCCATCAGAGCTCTTCTGTTCATTGGTATTCTCCTCATGCACCGCTGGGCTAAAGAGACCTTCTGCCAAAATCACACAAGAATAGGTGGAAAATGATAGTGGTGGACTTGATAGCAACTGCCCCAGCCCTGGAAGGTTCAAGGCCAGGCAGAATGAAGCAGCACGTGCTGTTTCATAGCATTTGAGCTGAAACTGGCTTTTTCCTCTTGCCCTGCTGCCATTCTCTTAAAGCACTGTGGGGACATGCAAGCTCACAGGCGCTCGGTGGTGGCAGTCGGGTGTCTTCCATGGCGTCAGACAGCACCATGAGGCCTCGCATCATGGCCTTGTTCCCACTGCATTACCACAGGAGGAGACTCAAGTGACAAGGCTCCTTATTATTTTAACCAGATTCTTTTTTATCTCCATTGAAGACCTAAGCTGTTGCTGGATTGTCAAGGGTCAGAACTGTGCTGGACACCAAATGAGTGCCAGAGGCACTCCATGAACCCTTCTGCCTTCCCGAAGGGAGGAGAAAGGAAAGAAGGGAGAGAGACTGATGGGGTAGGAAAGAAACTCAAACATCTGGGGTGGAAAGAAGAACAATGCCATGGAATGGAGACACAGAAACACAAACCAACGTGGAACCCAAGCCCTTATGGCAATGATGGCACCATTGACACCACTGATGCTGGGGGCAGGCACTAGGCAAAGCCCCAGCAACTGGACTCAGCAGCAGATGGGAGCCAGATTTAGGAGCTGGATTCTGAAACTGAATTCAGAAACAGAGGGATAAGGATGGAAGGGAGAAGGGACAGAGTCCTTCTGGGTCAGAGTCCAGTGGAGAAAAGGATTGGGCCTGCTGATCCCTCAGCTTTCTCCTGCAGATGCAGTCCATGGGCTGCAATCCCTTGATGGGCAGCTGAGGGTCCCCTGTCCTGGCCATGCACAGGACTCAATCAGAGTCACACAGTCTGAGTGATGGCTGAAAATGAAGCTCAGCAGAGGGTGTCCAATGTGTTCTGTAAGGAATTGGCCAGTCCAAATGACTTTTTGTAACCTCATTTGTGGAATGGGTCTGATGTTTGCAGCATGATTACAGATCAATGGCCTGAGATGGGGTTGTGAGAACTAAATTTGAGGATGCTTTAGGAAAAAAAATGCTTTGATTTGGGGGTAGGTCAAGCTTTTATTATTATCAAATTCTTATGTCTCAGACTGCTCAGCTCTAAGGTTCTTTTATTAAACTCATCTGTCAGAAGAGCAAGACTAGCTGGAGAAGGCTGGTTGGTAAAAGGAGGAAGGTCTGCATATTATGTCCATAAATGTTTGTTAGAAAGATTATTCCCAACTGATGTGACAAAGAGATGAAATATTAGATCACAAATCTCATTAACGACACAGACACTGAAAGAGAAATGAAGCCAATTAATGTTGATAGCACTTGTCAGAGGGATGTCATGGCTCTCCTCTCAATGCCACTCACATATCCTGAGCAGAGCAACTCCACAAATGAGGGTTTTCTCATCACTAAGATTATACTTGAGTGGATGAAGAAGAAAATTCCTGGGTTGCTTTCCATACAGTGAATTATGTCAGTTTACTCTGCCCTGGTGAGGCCACATCTGGAGTAGTGTGTCCTGTTCTGGGCTCACAGGTCAAGAGGGACAGGAAACTACTGGAGAGTGTCCAATAGAGGCTACAAGGATGATGAAGCGACTGGAACACCTCTCTGATAAGAAAAGGCTGGGAGACCTGGGGTTGTTGAGCCTCAGTTTAACCTCAGTGGTTGTTGGGCCCCTCAGTTTAGGAAGGACATCGAGACTCTTGAACGTGTCCAGAGAAGGGCAACGAGGCTGGGGAGAGGCCTTGAGCACAGCCCTGTGAGGAGAGGCTGAGGGAGCTGGGGTTGTTTAGCCTGGAGAAGAGGAGGCTCAGGGGAGACCTCAATGCTCTCTACAACTACCTGAAGGGAGGTTGTAGCCAGGAGGGGGTTGGTCTCTTCTCCCAGGCAACCAGCACCAGAAAAACTGGACACAGTCTCAAGCTGTGCCAGGGGAAGTTTAGGCTGGAGGTGAGGAGAAAGTTCTTCCCAGAGAGAGTTGTTAGCCATTGGAATGTGCTGCCCAGGGAGGTGGTGGAGTCACCATCCCTGGAGGTGTTCAAGAGGGGATTGGATGTGGCACTTGGTGCCATGGTCTAGTCATGAGGTCTGTAGTGACAGGTTGGACTTGATGATCTTTGAGGTCTCTTCCAACCTTGGTGATTCTGTGTGAGAAGAGCAGCCCCCGAGGGGATCTGACCAATGCTCAGCAAGAGCTAAAGGTTTTGGGGAGGGTGGGCAAGAGGGTGGGGCCACACTCTTGTCAGTGGTGCCCAGTGACAGGACAAGGGGCAATGGGCACAAACTGGAACTCAGGAGATTCCACCTGAACAGGAGGAGAAACTTCTTTGTTGTGAGGCTGCTGGAGCCCTGGAGCAGGCTGCCCAGAGAGATTGTGGGGTGGTCTTCTCTGAAGAGAGAAGACATAGTGACCCTGGGCAAGCCCACCCAGACATAGTGATCCTGGGCAAGCTGCTGTGGGTGCCCCTGATTCAGTGGGGAGATTGAACTGGATGATCTCCAGAGGTCCCTTCTAACACCTACCATTCTATAATTCTGTGTTTAAACCATGAAAGGGAGTGGAGGCAGCCTGGACAGGGCTCATTGACCTCAGAGAGCCCCTCCACACTTATCTTCTGCAGGTGCTTAAGTGGAATTAAATATCAGGCTGCTCTGTTGCCATGGCAACTCTCCTTTTTGTGAAGCAACAACAACAACAAAAGAAATGTATGGTTTGTGATTCGAGCACTCTGTGGCTGTTAAAGCATCATCCACCTTGTCACTGGGAAAAAAACAAAATAAAGCTGAACATGGACTTTGAAGCTTGGGTGTAAAAGGAACTTTTCCTCCTGAGCAGCAAATTATGGTGAAGAGTTAAAATTATAAGAGCTGAAATTGATGTACACATCAGACTACATCCATGTGTACACACAAGTTACATATATGAGTCTTCTCTGGAAAGATTCCAAATCCACCTGGACATTGAGATCACAGAATCACCAAGGTTGGAAGAGACCTCAAAGATCATCAAGTCCAACCTGTCACCACAGACCTCATGACTAGACCATGGCACCAAGTGCCACATCCAGTCCCCTCTTGAACACCTGGACAAGCTGCTCTGGATGCCCCTGCTTTAGCAGAGGGGTTGGACTGGATGATCTCCAGAGGTCCCTTTCAACCCCCACCATGCTGGGATTCAGGGCTTCCATGTGTTCCTTTTTTCTCCTTCCAGGGTGACTCTCAAAGTTATGGAGTCACTGTCCCTGGAGGTGTTCAAGAAACATGGGGGCATGGCACTTGGGGATGTGGTTTAATGGCCATGGTCATGTTGGAGTTGATGAGCTTTAAAGACTTTTCCAATTCAAAGAATTCTATGATCCTATGAGCACATCCCTTTCTTAGTTGACTTAAAGCTTGAGCTGAGCATCCAAACCGAGATCTGAAAGGCATCAGGTGGGTTTTGTCCTCAACAATCATCTTACTTCACATTTCTCTATACATGCAAAATTACTCTTAATGTTCCTGTATATAGTAACACCAAGACAGTCTCACAACTCTTTGGGTGCCCTGCTGTGAGTGGTGCTAGTAGTTGACACAATAAATAAGTTCAAGCAAGTGTTTGACCTAACCCTTGCATTCACCACCACCCAACATCACAGTGAGCATGAGCACCTAGCCTAGGGAGAGAGCTTCTAAACCAGCCTCAGCACCAGCTAGAGGAAATGTTCTTTCAAAGAAGGGCAATGAAGCTGGTGCAGGGACTGGAGAACAGGTCTTGTGAGGAGCAGCTGCAGGAACTGGAGTTGTTCAGTCTGGAGAAGAGGAGGCTGAGGGTCAGTCTCTTCTCCCGATACACAAGAACATGAGGAAATGGCCTCAAGCTGAAGCAAAGGAGGTTTAGATTGGACATGAGGAACAATTTTGTCATGGAAAGGCTGGTCAAGGAATGGCCCAGGCTGCCCAGGGCAATATTGGAGCCTCCATCCCTAGAGAGGTTTCTAAGGCATGGATGTGTGGTGCTGAGGAGCACTGGGCAGTGGAGACTGGGCAGTGCTGGGTTGGACTTCATAATCATAAAGGTCTCTTCCAAGCAAACCAGTTCCATGTTTCAGTAAGTCAATGTCATTTTCCAGCATGATGAACTCCAGGGGCTAATTATGCAGAGCCAAAGATGCACAGGTTTATCAGCTAACCCCCTGCAGACATGGCTCCAGCAGAGCCATCTCCCATGGCAGGCCCACTGACAGCAGCTGAAGGTGCCGCTCACCACATGGTGGTAACATCTCAGGCTTCCTGCCACATTGGCAAGGACACTGCAGGAGATAAATGAGCAGCCTGGCCTCAGCTGGGTCACTGAGTGATGCATTTCATAGCTCAGGATGAATAAGGAGCTGGGCCATTGTACAGCAAAGGGCTTTGGGGAGGGGGTATAGTAGCTCCAGCTCTGGATGGGGGTTGAGAGTCTCCTTCCTGGGCCAGCACAGCACATGGCTGAAGAAACCTCAGAAGGTCTCATGGACACACAGCGAATTTAGGCAGCAACTGGAAGGCTTCCCCCTGCCTCTCTCAGTTTTGCTTTGGCTGGATGAGTTGGTGCAGGTGCAGCTTTAGGAGGGGCAGTTTGCTGCCCAAGGCAGTGAGGACCCGTGTGGTCAGTGGGATGCTGGAGGCCGGGAGAGCTCATGGGTTTTGTCTACAAGATGCATTGTCAATTGTGACGTTGGTTATGGGAGGGATTCTGCCCACAGAGTTTGTGGATGCCTCCTCCATAGAAACATTTCAGATGAGGTTCAATGAGAGCCTTGAGGAACATAGTCAAGCCAACCTCATGAGGTTCAACAAGACCAAGCGCAGGGTCCTGAATCTGGGTGGAGGCAATCCCAGGCACAAATCCAGGCTGGGTAGGGACTGGCTGGAGAGCAGCCCTGAGGAGAGAGACTTGGGGGTGCTGGGGGAGGAGAAGCTCAACAGGAGCTCTCAGTGTGCACTTGCAGCCCAGAAAGCCAATCAGATCCTGGGCTGCATCAGGAGAAGTGTGGCCAGCAGGGCAAGGGAGGTGATTCTCCCCCTCTACTCAGCCCTGGTGAGACCCCACCTGGAGTACTGCCTCCAGTTCTGGAGCCCCTATTACAAGAGGGATCTGGAGGTGCTGGAAGGTGTCCAGAGAAGGGCCACGAGGACGAGCAGAGGGCTGGAGCACCTCTCCTGTGAGGACAGACTGAAGGAGTTGGGGCTGTTCAGTCTGGAGAAGAGAAGGCTCCGAGGTGACCTCATTGTGGCCTTCCAGTATCTGAAGGGGGCCTACAAGAAGGCTGGGGAGGGACTTTTCAGGATCTCAGGTAGTGATAGGACTAGGGGGAATGGAATGAAGCTGGAGGTGGGGAGATTCAGGCTGGACGTGAGGAGGAAGTTCTTCCCCATGAGAGTGGTGAAGCCCTGGAATGGGTTGTCCAGGGAGGTGGTTGAGGCCCTGTCCCTGGAGGTGTTTAAGCCCAGGCTGGCTGAGGCTCTGGCCAGCCTGCTCTAGTGTGGGGTGTCCCTGCCCATGGCAGGGGGTTTGGAACTAGATGATGCTTGTGGTCCCTTCCAACCCTGACTGACACTATGATACTGTGATAGTCTAGCAGGAGGTGTCCCTGCTCATGGCAGGGGGGAAGTTGTGCAACTGATGATGTTTAAGGGTGCTTCCAACTCAAACTCTTCCATGATTCTATGATCTATGATTCTCAGCAGATGCAGTAAAAAAAATCATAATTCTTTGCATGCATACTCTGACAGTCAATTTATTTTGATAAAATTGGTTTGCTAAACACATTTTTTAATCTTTTGTCTCCTTACCTTCGTGAGAATTTAGCACAAATTAGCAACAAGCTGTTGAGATGTGGTTAACCCATTCCTGCAGTTCCCACTTGCTGCCTGGCTCACTGGGTGGGAAATGAAGAGAAAGAGCAGGACAAAGAATCATGAGATCCTGAGGTCATTGAGGTTGGAAAAGACCTTCAGGGCCATCAAATCCAACCATTGACCCAGCACTGCCAGGTCACCACTAAACCATGTCCTACAGCACAATGTCTACATCTCACAGGATCTCTGGGTGTTGAGATGGAAATAGTTCTTTCCTTCACTTCCCACCAGATAAAAAAACATTAACCCAGGTGTCTTGGTTCCAACCATAGAATCACAGAATCACCAAGGTTGGAAGAGACCTCAAAGATCATCAAGTCCAACCTGTCACCACAGACCTCATGACTAAACCAAGTGCCACATCCAATCTCCTCTTGAACACCTCCAGGGATGGTGACTCCACCACCTCCCTGGGTAGCACATTCCAATGCCAAACGACTCTCTCAGTGAAGAACTTTCTCCTCACCTCCAGCCTAAACTTCCCCTGGCATAGCTTGAGACTGTGTCCTCTTGTTCTGGTGCTGGTTGCTTGAGAGAAGAGACCAACCCCTTCCTGGCTACAACCACCCTTCAGGTAGTTGTAGACAGCAATAAGGATTTCAGGTGGTTTTCCCCTGCTCATTTTACAAGATCCTGGGTGAAAATGGGGAAGAAAATGAAAGATAACCTGTGAGGGGAGCTGTGGAGTGATGGGGGTATCATAGAATCACAGAACTGGTTTGGCTGGAAAAGTTCTCTAAGATCATTGTGTCCAACCATCAACCCAACACCACCATGGCCATTAAACCATGTCCCCAGATGCCATTTCCAGACATTTATTGAACATCTCCAGGGATGGTGATTCCACTGTCTTCCTGGGCAGCCTGTTCCAATGCCTGACCACTCTTTCAGGAAAGAAATTGTCCCTAAAGGCCAAGCTAAAGCTCCCCTGGCACAATTTCAGGCCATTTGCTCTCCTCCTATCACCTGCTACTAGGTAGAAGAGACCAACCAACCTGGTTTATTCCATTCCATTCCATTCCATCCCATTCCATTCCATTCCATTCCACTCCATACTCCACTCATACTCTACTCCCTTCCCTTCCCTTCCCTTCCCTTCCCTTCCCTTCCCTTCCCTTCCCTTCCCTTCCCTTCCCTTCCCTTCCCTTCCCTTCCCTTCCCTTCCCTTCCCTTCCACCCTACTCTACTCCACTCCACTCTATTCCATCCCATCCTACTCTACTCCATTCCATTCCATTCCATTCCATTCCATTCCATCCCACTCTACTCTATTCTAACCCCCACCTGGCTCCAACCTCCTTGCAGGGAGCTGTAGAGAGCAATGAGGCCTCCCCTCAGCCTCCTCTCCTCCAGACTAAACAATCCCAATCTCCTCAGCTGCTCCTCCTAAAACCTGCTCAGGCACACCATTTGGTTTAGGTCCCCTCAGGTGGGATTAGGGTCATTACCATGAGTTAGTCAGAACCATATGGGCAGCTCTACACAGGAACTCCACAAAACAGAATTTCCAGCTCTTCTTCAGCAGCTTTTCACTGTTGGATTGCAGAATGCAGGTGTTGGCTAGAATACATCTGCACTAAATTGGATTTTGGGTGAATAAAGGAGCTGATCCTAGAGCTGAGCCCTGGAATCCTGCTCATCTTCAGCTGGAAACACACAGGCTTCTTGTTTTGCTTTTGTAACTAACTGGGTAAATATTTTGGCATGCCTGTCTGTTATGCTGCCTTAATCTTCTCTCCTGCTGCACAGAAATGAGCATTTGCAATTTACTCACCGGGGGAAACAATGAAAAAAAAGAGAAAGAAAAAGGCCAATTTAATGCCTAAAGAGATAACTGGGATGCTGAGTCAGCACAAAGTGCATTTATGAACAAACTCATTGTCTACACAGCATTTACAGGAGATATGGGAAAGAATAGGGAGGGGAGGGGGGAAAAAAAAGGCTTTTCTCTGTACTGCATTAAGGAGATGTAAGATTTAATAGACTTCCAGATACTCCTTTCTATCCTAAAACCCCAGATTTAACAATTGAGACACCATGGTCTGTCCTGGGTGTAGCAAGCAGAAAGATGAGTATCATGGGAAGCACTTTGGGGACCTACTAGCTGCAAGAGTTGGTTTGTTGTTTGTTGTCTCAACTGGTGCTGGGTAGGACCATGCTGGAACAACACTGAAGCTGACAAAATTTACTTTGCCACAATTCCCTCTTCAGGTCTCAATTCCCCTTTCTCTTAAGGTGTGCAAATTTATCCCTGGATTTCTTCCAGCTCTGTTTTCATTCTCTCACTACAGTACAAGGACTTTTCTGGTGAGCTCAGGAGATCCTCTGCTTCCCCTGACCCACTTCTTCTGCATTCAGCTTTGGAATTTTGAATTCAGCCTTCATCTCAGTGGCAGTTATGACTAGTTCCCTGCAGTCTGAGAGTAGTCAGCACCCAGCACTGATGCTCTGGGGTGATTACATGGAGGTGGTGAGAACAGGGACAATGTCACCTTTTATGGGGTCAGACAAGTAGGAACAGTTTGGGTCTGCTCTGCTCTGCTCTGCTCTGCTCTACTCTACTCTACTCTCTCTACTCTACTCTACTCTACTACTCTACTCTACTCTACTCTACTCTATTCTATTCTATTCTATTCTATTCTATTCTATTCTATTCTATTCTATTCTATTCTATTCTATTCTATTCTATTCTATTCCATTCCATTCCATTCCATTCCATTCCATTCCATTCCATTCCATTGTATTTTTCATCTTACTGAGAGAGCTAAAGAATACCAGAGATAAAGAGATGATGTTCCTCAAACTCATCCTCTGACATTGCTGCTGCTGCTCAGGTGGACTGGAGGAGCCCAAAGTGAAACAGGTGCAGAATTTCTGTTCTCATGCATTTCTCCCCTCTGATTTTGGAAATAAAAATGGAAACCATTAATCCAGCATTGCCAGGTCACCACCAAACCACGTCCCACAGCACCACATCTCCACAGCTTTGTAACCCCTCCAAGGATGGTGACTCCTTCACTGCCCTGGGCAGCCTGGGACAGGCCTTGATAAGCAGAAGAAGAAATCGTTCCTCATGTCCAAGCTAAACCTCCCCTGGCCTTCTTGTCTTATTGATTGTTCCTTGGCTCCAACCTCTTTTCAGGGAGTTGTAGAGAGCAAGCAAGTCTCCCCTCAGCCATATTTTCTCCAGACTAAACACCCCCAGGTGTCTCAGCTGCCCCTCGCAAGTTCTCCAGAACCTTCACCAGCTTCATTGCCCTTCTCTGGACCTGCTCCAGCACTTCAATATCCTTCTTGTTATGCCTCTGGTTTTTCAGTGCCCATCTCCATGGAGATGCCCTGTGCCAGGCAGGATTATTGGCAAAGATGAAACAGGATGTTGTGTGCAGCCAGACTGGGTGAAATCTCCTTCACACTGTGTACCTCTTGCTGTCCCTGCCCACCACTTCCCTTCACTGATGGAGGGAGGAGTGGGGCATCATCACTTCCAGAGCCAGGCAATATCAGAATGTGTGCAGTCATCCTTGAATCACAATGGTTCAGACTGGAAGTGACCTTAAAGATCATCTAGTTCCAAACCCCTTATCATGATCAGGGACTCCTTCCACTAGATCAGGTTGATCAAGACCTCATCCAACCTCTAGGTTGAACACCTTTAGGTAGGGGGCATCCACGACCTCCCTGGGCAACCTGTTGCTGTGTCTCACCATCCTCACTGTAAAGAACTTCTTCCTAATATCTAGATCAAGACCTTTTAAACAAGTCAGCAGAATTTTCAGCTGTGATCAGGATGCTGCAACAGTGCCTGGGCTGATTCAGTCCCCACTGATGCTCAACCTGTAGCCATAAGGTTTTTTCCACTCTACTCCATCTCCCCTCAATAAATAGTCTCACAGATTCTGATTTCTCTGTTTTCCTTGCTTATTGTTTCATGTTTTACTTTCTGAAGCAAAGATATGCAGAAGAGGACTTCAGGTGTGATGGGAAGTGCTGCAGCCTGCATAGACCTCTGCTCTATACCTCTGTACCAGTACCAAGAAGGTTAGCAGAATTACCATCCAGTGCTCTGAGGTGATGACCCTGCCTGAACTTCAGTAAAATGTTGTGCAGGAAAGAGATCTGGGAAGGACCAAAATAGCAGAAACAGAATGAAAACTTCATGACCTAAGGGCAAAGTCCTCAGCTGGACAGGGGTAAAATGAAGCTGGATGTCAGCTGCAGACTGTTTAAGGGGAAAGGAAGATCAGACTGGCTGGATGGGCTGAAAAGCACCAAGTAAAACAGCAAAGGGTGGAGATCCTGATGACTCAGAGACCAGAGTTCTGGTGGGGGAGGATTTGGGGCAAAGGAGGGATTTAGGGGATAAATGAGGTTTTCAAACCTGCATCTGGAAAACAGTAGAGGTTTTCAGGGAGAAATATAAATGAGCATGGCAGAAGCTGGAGCAGAAATGGACTGGACCACATCAAAGGCTGATAGAATGTCCGTCTTTGTAACAGCCTAAGCCCTTGCAGAAGGCATAAACTGAGCATAAATCATTCAGTAGTAAAGAGAGATTGAAAGGAAAATGTGTCCAGAGAAGGGCAACTAAACTGGTGAAGGGTTCAGATCTCAAGTCTTGTGAGGAGCAGCTGAGACCTGAGGTTCTTCAGCCTGGAGAAGAGGAGGCTGAGGGGAGACCTTCTCAATCCCTACAACTGCCTTAAAGGAACATGCAGAACAAGAAGAAATGCCCTCAGGTTGCATAAGGGGAGGTTTAGGTTGGACATAAGGAACAGTTTCTTCCTCAAAAGGGTTGTAAAGGCTTGTCCTAGGCTGCCCAGGGCAGTGGTGGAGTCTCCATCCCTGGAGGGGTTTCAAAGCTATGGAGGTGTGATGATGAGGGATATGGTTTGATGGTGGCCTGGCAGTGCTGGGTTAATGATTGGACTTGCTGTTCTGAAAGGTCATTTTCAAGCAAAACAATTATCTGATTCTATGGAAGCCAGGACTGGCACAGAGAATTGGTCCAATTAGCCTGTGGCAGAGACTTCTTAATCTTCTGATCATGTCCCCTAAGACCATCCACAGATCAAACACTTTGTTGCTCTTCTAATCCAAGGGGACTCAAAGATGAGAGTTCCCTTTGCTTGGCCAGTGCAGCTCCATGCTGTGGGTGTGATGAAAGGGCATATGCTTAAACCTCCTTTGTACTACCTACACCAAGTGCTCTCCCTCCCTCTGAGCAGACACTGCTCAAGCATGCTGAGAGAAGCAGAGCCTTTCAAACACTTGTCTGTAGTGTGAGAATTCAATGGCTATATCAGACTCCCTCTCCCATCTCCCAGGGATGTCATCTATAGCAGCTTGGATAGGTTTGAGACATGGGCCCAAGCCAACCTCATGAAGTTCAACAAGGCCAAGTGCAAGGGTTGGGGAAATTGCAAGCACAAGTCCAGGCTGGGTTAGAAGTGGTTCAAGAGCAGTCTGGAAGAGAAGGACTTGGAAGTGTTAGTTGGTGAAAAACTCAACAGGAGCCAGCAAAGACTGACCAGCAGGACTAGTGAGGTGATTCTTCCCCTCTACCCTGCTCTCATGGGACCCCACCTGGAGCACTGCATCTAGTTCTGGGGCCCTCAACACAAGAACATGGAACTATTGGAGAGGGTCCAGAGGAGGCCACAAAGATGATCAGAGGGATGGGAGCAGCTTCCCTATGAGGACAGGCTGAGAGAGATGGGGTTGTTCAGCTTGGAGAGGAGAAGATTCCAACAAGAACTTAGAGCAGCCTTCTAGTACCTGAAGGGGGCTACAGGAGAGCAGGGGAGGGACTTCTTACAAGGCCTTATAGTGATAGGACAAGGGGCAATGGCTTCGAGCTGAAAGAGAGGAGGTAGACTGGAGATTAGGAAGAAATTCTTTATGGTGTCCCCATGACAGGGGGCTTGAAACTGGATATCATTAAGGTCCATTCCAACCCAAACTATTCTATGATTCTGTCTGTGATGAGGATTTGCTGTTCAGAACAGCTGCTGAAGCTCCATCCCAGCTCACCGTCCTCTACCAAGCTGCACAGGGCCTTTAGCAAAGCCAGAATTCAAGCTGGCAGATGTCAAAAAGCTGTGGCAGTAAGAGCAGCATTTTTCAGCCCATAAAGTGGTTTATGACTCATGTACCAGTTGGAATAAAATAAATTTATGGACTGGAGACCAGCTTTTTAATGGGACAGTAATGAATCTGAGGCAGAAATGCTTGGCACATGGTGTTTGAAGAATAAGCAGAACTTGACTGAGCAAGGCAATGAGTGGCCTGACCTAACACTGGCCCTGCAGTGAGCAAGACTCTGGACTAAATGTCCAGAGGTGCCATCCACCCTGTGACTTTATGGCTCTTTCTTAATTGATTTTCCTGCTGTTACTTGAATAATGTTCAAAATTAATGTGCCATTTAGAAACAGGTCCTGGAATTCTTTTGGTTGGAAAAGATCTTGAACATTCATGGAAACACAGAATCAAGAACAAGGTGGGAAAAGACCTCAAAGATCATCAAGTCCAACCTGTCACCACAGACCTCATGACTACTAGACCATGGCACCAAGTGCCACGTCCAATCCCCTCTTGAACACCTCCAGGGATGGTGACTCCACCACCTCCCTGGGCAGCACATTCCAATGGCTAACAGCTCTCTCTGGGAAGAACTTTCTCCTCACCTCCAGCCTAAACCTCCCCTGGTGCAGCTTGAGACTGTGTCCTCCATTGTTGGAGTGGATTCAGAGGGGGCCACAAATATGATCAAGGGTGCTGGAGCACCTCCCCTATGGGGGCAGGCTGAGAGAGTTGGGGCTGTTCAGCCTGGAGAAGAGAAGGCTCCAGGGACATCTTAGAGCAGCCTTCCAGTACCTGAAGGGGGCTACAAGAAAGCTAGGGAGGGATTTCTGACAAGGGCTTGCTGTGATAGGACAAGGGGCAATGGTTTTGAGCTGGAAAAGGGCTGATTTATACTGGACATTAGGAAGAAATTCTTTACAGCGAGGGTGGTGAGACACTGGAACAAATTGCCCAAGGAAGCTGTGAATGCCCCCTCCCTGGAGGTGTTAAAGGCCAGGTTGGTTTTATTTCCAAGCTGCTGCCTACTCAGCAGATACTTTTATTAACTCCCCATGTTGATGCCCAACTGTTTTCTTTGACTTTGAAGCTAATTTGGAACTCACCAGTGAGCAGTAGTTCATCCTTTCCTAATGGTCCTTGTTTTGCATTTGTCAGCAGAGCACTGCAGCTGCTGTGCTGCTCTCTCCCTCTGCTCCCTGCCTTAGAATCAGAGAATTGTTTGGGTTGGAAAAGCACTCTAAGATCATCAACTCCAACCACCAACCCAACACCACCATGGCTGTTAATCAGGCTCTATGTCCACAGGTTTCTTGAGCACCTCCAGGGACAGTGACTTCACCACCTCCCTGGGCAGCCTGTTCCAATGCCTGACCACTCTTGCAGGAAAGAAATTGTTCCTAATCACCAACCTAAACCTCCCCAGCACAATTTCAGGCCATTTCCTCTTGTCCTACCACCTGTTACTCAGAGGAAGAGACCAACCTTGGAATAGGATACCCAGGGAGGTGGTGAAGTCACCATCTCTGGAACATTCAAGGCATGTTCCTGTTCAATGAACATGCAGCCATGGCACTTTAGAACATGGTTTAATGGCCATGGTGGTGTTGGGTTGAAGGTTGGACTCAATGATCATAGAGGTCTTTTCTAACTGGAACAAGCCTATGATTCTATCATCCCCATCTGGCTCTATTCTCCTTTCTGTAAGTTGTAGAGAGACAGCTTCCTTCAGCTTGCTCTTCTCCAGGCTGAATAACCCCAGTTCCCTCAGCTGGCCCTGCTCTCCAAACCCTTCACCTTGGCTGCTGTCAAAGCACCTCCCCTCTTTCCCTGGCACTGTTTAATTCCTCACCAGCATTGTTGTGTGGGAGGCTTTTTGGTCATGTAAACATCTGTAAGAGGAGCTGTGTGCCTCCTCTCTCTGCTGTTCCTTCACACAATGTGGAACAGTCACCAGCTTTGGCAGGAGCAATCTGGTGGCACAAAAGCCACTCTGTGCTCTTTGGAGAGCGTCTCATTTTTAGCACTTGAAGAGAACAAGAGGATTTCTCTATTACAAATAACAACTGAAAAGAAAAAGAAAAATAATGGGAGCAGCTCACATCTGAAGCCTGATGGCAGAAGAAACATGACAAGAACAAATTCTCATTCACATCTCATTTTACCAGGAGAGGTTGATTTGGCCTTTGTTCGAAGAAGAGCCCAACAGAAAACTGCATCAGGGTGAGCTTCTGAAGGCTGCAGTTTGACAGCACTGGGCTGTGCTAGGTGTTAGCTACACAGACCAGGCAAGCTCCCTCTTGATCCCAGCGTGGTTGTGGTTGGAAATGACCTCTGGAGATCATCCAATTCTGGGCTGCCCTGTTCAAGAGAGGCAGAGAACTACTGAAGAGAGCCCACTGGAGGCTCTGAAGATGCTGAGGGGCCTGGAGCATTCCTGTGAAGGTCAAAAGGCTGAGAGTCCTGGGGCTGTTGAGCCTGGAGAAGAGCCTGAGAAAGGATCTGATCAATGCTCATCAAAAGCTTAAAGGAGCTCTGGGAGGCAAGAGGATGGGGCCAGACTTTTGTCAGTGGTGCACAGTGACAGCACAAGGGGCAATGGGCACAAACTGGAACCCCTGAGGTTCCACCTGAAGATGAGGAGAAGCTTGTTTGGTGTGAGGGTGCTAGAGCCCTGGAGCAGGCTGCCCAGAGAGGTTGTGGAGTCTCCTTCTCTGGAGAGATTCCAACCCTATCTGGCCATTGTGATGCTGGGCAAGCTGCTTTAGCAGGGGGGTTGGACTGGGCGATCCCCACAGGTCCCTTCCAACCCCACCAGGACAGAATTCCATGATCCAACCCTACACCCATCCCTCCTTGGGAAGGCAGCTGCCTCCTCACATCAGCTTTGGATCAGGAGCCCCAGGCACGTTCTGCAGCTGTAGTTTATGTGTTCAGTTACTCAAAGGCGAGAGATAATGGTGTTTGAACACTTACAAAACCCCAAGACTTATGCTTTGGTGATGAAAGATCTGTCCATACAAATGTGACTTTTGATGATTAAATACCCCCTTCTATCAAGCTGGAAAAGACACACAGCAGAGATTTAGAGGTGACAGAGGGAATCTACAATTAGATTTGCACTGTAAGCTGCATGACTTAGGGAAAACAGAATTTATTTTCTCCAGCTGCGAAGTCACTAATATTCCCAGAGAGAGATTTGCTCCTGCAGGATGTTGAGATGGAGCATGTTCTAAGCTTTTTCAAGGCATTTCATAGAGTTCATAGAATCACAGAATGGTTGGGGTTGGAAGGAATCTTGATGATCACCTAGTCCCAGCCCCCTGCCATGACCATGACCATGACCATCTCCCACTAGAGCAGGTTGCTCAAGGCCTCATCCAACCTGGCCTTGAACAACTCCAGGGAGGGGGCATCCACAACCTCCCTGGGCAACCTGTTCCAGTGTCTCACCACCCTCACTGTGAAGAATTTCTTCCTAATCTCCAGTCTTAAATCTCCCCTCCTCAAGCTTCAGTCCATTGCCTCTCATCCTCTCTCTACAATTTGGAGCAAGTTGCTTCACTAGAGGAGCAAAGATCTCAAAATGAAGAACTGACCCACCAATGGAGTTTGCCATGCCACACATTGGTAGCTAACTCAAGTCTCTGCCAAGCATCATTACTACTTTCCCTGCATTGTTATCCCTCTGGAGACTTCTTCAGGCCACTGGTTGCATGGTATCCTGTTTATGGCATCTCCTGTTCTCAGGTTTCCTTCTTCTCACCAGGTGGTGGTTCTGGCCATCTAAAGCTTTGAGCTGTCCCAGGAATACCTTGAAATCAGGGATTTTCTCATCACAATCTGATTATTCCCAGTTTCTCCTCTACTTTAATGCAACAGCAGACTTGCTATGAACATGGTATACAGGAAATCTGGAGAGAGAAATAAGGCCACAGCTAGTGGAGCTTTTAATTAATGCTTTTTCTGACCTGGGCTTCATCTGCTTTTCCCCACAATTTCCTCTTCTGCAGGTGCTGCTTGCTGTGATGGGAAATTAATTAGGCCATGGAGTTTTCATCAGCCAAGAAAAATAATCATTAATTTGGGGCACTTCAGGAACTGAAGTCCTGACTCACACCACTTTCAGGCAGTGCAGTCTAACATCTGATGATGGACAGTGTCAGGTCCAGCCATTTCCTTCATCTCCAGCCACCACCACCATCAATCACTGGATGAACACAAAGAAAATGAGGGCTTGGTGATGCAAATACAGCTGATGGGAAATGACATCTTCTCATGGTACCCTCAGCTCTTGCCTTCCCAGCTTTATAAAACACTGTCATGCCAGAAATAAAAAGGTCCTAACTTGATGTTGATTCCTTGTGTGAAAGCATTCAGTCCTGACTCCATAATTAATTAGTTAAAGATAATTAATATTTACTTTGACATCAAGACAAGAGAGCACAGGACCTGTTGGCGAGGGTCCACAGGAGGCTACAAACAAAGCCAGACCAAGATGTGTTGTTGTCTGTTGTAAATGTCAAAGAACAGTGTTTGACTTCCAGCTGACATCATGCTGGTCCCCTTGTGGGAATTAATTCCATTATTCATCTGAGACCTCACCTGCAGTGCTGGGGCCAGCTCTGGAGTCCTTAACACAGGAGAGACATGGACCTGTTGGAATGGGGCCAGAGGAGGCCACAGCAATGATGGGAGGACTGAAAGCCCTCTTCAATGGGGCCAGGCTGAAGGAATTGGGGTTGTTTAGCCAGGGGAAAAGAAGGCTCCAGGGAGAAGTTCTGGTGGCCTTGCAGTGCTTTTCTGATCAGAAAGCTGTAGACTGACTTTTGTGCAGGGCCCGTTGTGACAGGACAAGGGGTGATGGTTTGGACTAAAATAGGGAGATTCAGACTGGAGAGAAGGAAGAAATGTTTCACACTGAGGGTGGTAAGAGTCTGGCCCAGGTTGCCCAGAGAGGTGGGAGGTGCCCCATCCCTGGATCCAATGCAGGTCAGGTTGTTTGGGGCTCTGAGCAACCTGTTCTAGTTGCTGATGTCCCCAGTGACTGCAGGAGGGTTGGACTGGATGAGCTTTAGAGGTTCCTTCCCAACCCATTCTATGATGCTATGAGGTGGAACAACATCAAGGGATGAATTTGTTTGACATAGCACTACAAGCTGAGTGTTGGTTGTCCTGGACAGATGTGAAATGACAAGGATAGCTGCTGATAGATAAAGAAATCCATTACCAAAGTGAGAGGAGGTGAACTTTGAAAGCACAGATCAATCATCTTGTGTTTTGACTGTTTCATCTTCTTCTTCCAAAGGCAATGGATGACTTGTTTGAAGCAGACAATGGTAGTGTAATTTCTTTAGCTATATATATAATGGCATCATGAATATGCATCTTTGGAGATTAAAGAGAACCCTTTTCTCAGGCTCAGACACCCAAACCACTCTGAATTTGATTATTTAAATCATGCTCAATTATCAATGCAATTATCACCCAGACAAAACAAGAAGATTATTATTCTGTGTGATTCCTGTTGGAATGAATGGAGAAGAAACAAAAGCAACAAGAAAACCATCCTGACCTTCACAAATGAGCTCCAATTCATCTCCTCTTCTCCTTCAGTGTTCATCTCTTTCTTGCAAGGTGAAAATACTTTTCTCCTCCAGCTCCACATTCTTTATTTCATCAAAATTTCCATTCATCCTGGGTTTATAAATTGAAGATGTCTACTGAAAGCAAGAAAGCAACATAATGGGTATGACTGGTACTCAGCAGATGGCTTTTCATGTCCCTGAACTGCCACTTGCTATCAGCACCCACCTCTCGCTGCATGGCACAGGTCAGCCACTGATCACCATGGTGATTGCCAAGGAAACCACATTCCAAGTTCAATTCATCATGGAACTGCTTGGTGGGATGTCATGGAAACACAGAATCCTTTTCATTAGAAGAGACCTTTAAGGTCATCAAGTCCAACCATTAACCCAGCACTGGCAGGTCATCACTAAACCATGTCCCTCAGCACCACATCTACACAGCCTTGAAACCCTGCTGAGGAGGGGGACCCCACCCAGCCTGGGCCAGGCCTTGACAACCCTTTGGGGGAAGAAATTGTTCCTCATGCTCAACATAAATCTACCCTGGGGCAACTTGAGGCCGTTTCCTCTTCTCCTTATCTAGGAAATGAGAGTAAGCCCCACCTGGCTCCAACTTCCTTGTAGACACCAATGCAGTCTCCCCTCACCCACCTTTTCTCCAGGCTGAATAACCCAAGGTGCCTCAGCTGCTCCTCACCAGACTTGTCCTTCAGATCCTTCACCAGCTTCTTTGTTCTTCTCTGGACATGCTCCAGGCCCTCAATGTCCTTCTTGGAGTGAGGAGCCTGAACCAGAACCCAGGATCCAAGGCACACCAGTGCCCAGTACAGTGGGACAATCGCTTCCCTAGTCCTGCTGGCCACACTATTGCTGTTCCAAGCCAAGATGCTGGTGAGCATCTTGGCCAGCTGGGCACGCATTGGCTCATCTTCAGCCACTGTCAACCAACAACCCTGGTCCTTTTCTACTGGGCAGTTTCCAGTCATTCTGCCCCAAGCCTGGAGCATTCACGTGGCTGCTGTGATGCAAGTGCAGCATCCAGCACTTGGCCTTATTGCAGCTCATCCCATTGCCCTTGCCCCATCCGTCCAGCCTGGCCAGATCCTTTTGAAGAGCCTCCCTACCCCTTCAATGTGCTAGCAAACTGCACTTGACAGGGGCATTGTCTTCTTCACTCTCATCAACTGACAGTAGCAGAAGTCTGATCTCAGAGCAGAGGTGTGGTGCTCACATTTCTTCCTTGTTATCCAATACAATACAATACACCAGGTTGGAAGAGACCTTCAAGATCATCACGTCCAACCTATCAACCAATCCAACTCACCTAAACAACTAACCCATGGCACCAAGCACCCCATCAAGTCTCCTCCTGAACACCTCCAATGAAGGTGACTCCACCACCTCCACAGGCAGCAAATTGCAATGGGCAATCACTCTCTCTGTATAGAACTTCTTCCTAACATCCAGCCTAAATCTCCCCTGGCACAGCCTGAGACTGTGTCCTCTTGTTCTGGTACTGGCTGCCTGGGAGAAGAGACCAACCTCTGCCTGTCCACAACCTCCCTTCAGGTAGTTGTAGAGAGCAAGAAGGTCACCCCTGAGTCTCCTCTTCTCCAGGCTAAGCAACCCCAGCCCCCTCAGCCTTTCCTCATAGGGCTTGTGTTCCAAACCCCTCACCAACTTCGTGTAGTTGAGCATTTTTCATCTCCAGGAGGACAATTTCATATTTGCCCATGGAATGGTGGTGGGATTAATTTTTCACCTTTAAAACTTGGTGTGTATTAGAATGTGCCTCTCATCTGGGACACCTCTTCTGCCACCCCCAACATCCCCATTGCCCAGCTAACTCTACAGAGATGCTGAGCAAGCTGTTCTAAAAGAAGACATAAGTTTACAACCTTCCAACCTGCAGCACTTATTCCTTCACCCCAAATTTAGCCCCAAATCAGATGAGGCTAAGGGAGCTGGGGTTGTTTAGCCTGGAGAAGAGGAGGCTCAGGGGGGACCTTATTGCTCTCTACAACTATCTAAAGGGAGGTTGTAGCCAGGTGGGGGTTGGTCTCTTCTATCTAGCAACCAGCAGCAGAACAAGAGGACACAGTCTCAAGCTGTGCCAGGGGAAGTTTAGGCTGGAGGTGAGGAGAAAGTTCTTCCCAGAGAGAGTTGTTGGCCATTGGAATGTGCTGCCCAGGGAGGTGGTGGAGTCCCCATCCCTGGAGGTGTTCAAGAGGGGACTGGACATGGCACTTGGTGCCATGGTCTATTAGTCATGAGGTGTTGGGTGACAGGTTGGACTTGATGAACTTTGAGGTCTTTTCCAACCTTACTGATTCTATGATTCTACAAGAATTCAGCTCTGCTGTGGCTGTGCTCCTTTCTCAGCTTTGAAAGCAGGAGAAAGAGAGAGACCTGGTGCCATGGGCTTTGAGATATGAAGCCAGCTGTCTTCTTGAAGGTAAGTTATCTCAAATTGTACCACCACAAGCTGGAAGTATTTTCCTCTCCTGTCAGGAACCTCAAGAGCATGTAGACATGGACCTTTTTTAATACTTCTTTAGATCTCAGTCTAAACTAATCTGTTGTAAAGAAATATGAGAGGATGTTCTTCAACATGCTGCACACAGATTGTGAGATAAAGCCTGGCAAGAGACCCTCTGGGTCACCATTAACTCCGATGCACAGCTCGGTGTGTTGTCATAGCTCACGTCCCACTTCACTTTATGGTGTTTGGATGCTCCACGTGAAAGCTCAGAGGGACACACTTTAATTTGGGCTTTATGATGTGTGAGGCCAAAGGCTCATAATGTTAAAAAAGAGGATCATAAATAAGGCCACTTGCCTGGTGCATAAGAAGAGGGATTCATGCAATCCTTTTGGGACAGCTGAAAGTGAATAAACACAACATAAAGTTTATCTGCCTCTCCCATCACATTTCCAAAGCAGCCTCTGCTATTGTGTTTGAGCCTTCAACCCAGATGTGCTCAAGCTGGTGGGCAAAGACCAGCTTGCCTCTAAAGATTGTGCAGGCCTGGAAGTTTGGGTGGTGGAAATATTTATACCATGACCATCTGTCTGAAATCATCAGAGTTGATTTCATAGACTCATAGAATGGTTTGGGTTGGAAGGGACCTTAAAGATCATCTGGTTCCAAGCCCCTGCCATGGGCAGGGACACTCAAGGCCTCATCCAACCTGATCTTGAACACTTCCATGGAGAGGACATCCACAGTTTTCCTGGGCAACCTGTTCCAGTGTCTCACCACCCCAAAAAAATTATTTGACCCTGAAAGAGATTTTCTCTAATCTTTGGCACTGCATTTGGCCAAACTCAGCCTTTGGGTCAACACATGAATAGAAACACCTTCTGTTGCCTATAAATTATCCATTCCTGATCATTCAGGATCATCCAATTCTAACAGGCAACCAGGAGTTCATCATAACATACTGCTGCTCTACATTCATTACCAGCTCTTTCTTGGACCTGCTCCAGCATCTCAACGTCTTTCTTGGAGTGAGGGACCCAAAACTATACCCAGGATTCAAGATACAGCCTTACCAATGCCCAGCACAAGAGGCCAGTCCCTGCCCTGGTCCTGCTGGCCACTATTCCTGATCCAAGACAGAATGCTGGTGACCTTCTTGGCCAGCTGGGCACACACTGGCTCATCTTCAGCTGGCTGTCAAGCAGCACTCCCAGGTCCTTTTCCACTGGGCAGTTTCCAGCTACTCTGCCCCAAGCCTGGAGCATTCATATGGTTGTTGTGACCCAAGTGCAGGACCTGGCACTTGGCCTTTTTGAACCTCATCCCATTGGCCCCAGTCTGTCCATCCAACTTATCCAGGTTCTTTTGCAGAGCCTTCCCTACCCTCCAACATACCAGCACTCCCATCCAATTTGGTGTCATCTGCAAACTCGCTGAGGGTGCCTCAATTCTCTCATCCAGATCGTGGATGAAGATATCACAGAGAACTGGCCCCAGCACTGTGCCCATTTCAGACTGGCCACCAAGTGGAGTTAACTCCATTCAGCACCACTCTTTGGGCCACAATTTCACCCCCTGAAGAGTACATCAACCCAAGCTGTGAGAAGCCAGCTTCTCCAAGAGAACACTATCACAAACAGTGTCAAAACCCTTGCTGAAGTCCAGGCAGACAACATCTACAGCCTTTTCCTCCTCCACCAACATCCACCTTGATGTTGTAGCTAATGCTCAGGGTAGCTACTACCTAACTGCACACAGAAATCTTCATACAAGCAAGATGGAACAAACCCTTCTGAATTAATTCCTCCAAAACTTTTCTCTGAGATCCAGTCATTGAATATATCCATTTATGTGAACAGAAGTCTACCAGTGTGGCAGCTAAACTGGCTTCATTACAACACCAAGGTCATGAGCTCCAATTCTCTTAAGCAGACAATGCTGCTAAAATGTTTAGCAATTTACTTTACTCTAAAGCAATTGCAATTGACCTCACTCTCATCACTTGCTACACCAAAAACCCCCAAACAAACAAAAAATCCCAAAGCTGCTGAACACCTGTGGTAGTTTGGGTTTTCACCTTTGGAGCAACAACAACCAAAAAGAAAGGAACAGAAAACACACAAAGAAAAATACCCAAACAAATGTGAAAAAAGACCAAGCAAACAAAAAACCCCAACCCCCTGCCCACCTCAAACAAACATAAAAGCTCCCACAAACATAGAAGCTCCCAACTGAACAAAACCCCAACAATTCAGTAAACCCACAAGCAAACAAAACCAACAATCAATGACCAGCAAGAGCTAAAGCGTGTGGGGCAAGAGGATGAGGCCAGACTTCTGCCAGTGATGCCCCAGTGACAGATCAAGGGGCAGTGAGCACAAACTGGAACCCAAGAGGTTCCATCTAAACAGGAGGATCAGCTTGTTTGGTGTGATGCTCCTGGAGCAGGCTGCCCAGAGAGGTTGTGCAGTCTCCTTCTCTGGAGAGATTCCAGCCCCATCTGGGCATTGTGATCCTGGGCAAGCTGCTGTGGGTGCCCTGCTTTAGCAGGGGAGTTGGACTGGATGATACCCAGAGGTCCCTTCCAACCCCCCACCATGCTGGGATTCTGTAAATCAATCTCAGTGACATTTTCTGCACATAATTTCTGTAGTGCCATCAAGTTTTCCAGTAGACACCTTGCAATGGACTTAGCATTGTGCTCTGCCTCACAGATTGCATCAGGTTGAAAAGCACCTCCAAATGTCATTTTGTCCAACCCCCTCCAGTCAGAAGGGACGCCTCAAACTAGATCAGGCTGCACAGGGCCACATCAAGTCTGATCTTGATTGTGTCCAGGGATGGGGCCTCAACCACATCTATGGCAAATCTGTTCTAGTATTTCACCACCATCACTGTGAAGAGCTTCCTCCTGATGTCCAACCTAAATCTTCTCTGGTCCAGCTACAAACCAATGGCCTGAAATTGTGCCAGGGGAGGTTTAAGGTTGAGATTAGGAAAACTTTCTTTTCTGCAAGAGTGGTCAGGCCTTGGACCAGGCTGCCCAGGGAGGTGGTGGAGTCACCATCCCTGGAGCTGTTCAAGAAACCTGTGGACATGGCACTTTGGGACATGGTTTAACAGCCATGGTGGTGGTGGGTAAATGGTTGAGGTTATAGATCTTAGAATCCTAGAATGGTTTGGGTTGGAAGGGACCTTAAAGACCATCTTGTTCCAATGTCCCTTCCATGGGCAAGGACACCTAGCTAAACATGAGCCAGCAGTGTGCCCAGGTGGCCAAGAAGACCAACGGCATCCTGCCCTGTATGAAGAATAGTGTGGCCAGCAGGAGCAGGGAAGTCATTGTGCCCCTGTACTCTGCATTGGTTAGGCCACACCTTGAGTCCTGTGTCCAGTTCTGGGCCCCTCAGTTTAAGAAGGACATTGAGACTCTTGAATGTGTCCAGAGAAGGGCAATGAGGCTGGGGAGAGGCCTTGAGCACAGCCCTGTGAGGAGAGGCTGAGGGAGCTGGGGTTGCTTAGTCTGGAGAAGAGGAGGCTGTGAGAGACTAAAAGCTTGTCTCTCCTCATGTGACTCAACAAAGATAAAATCACTTGCTGTTGCCCAGACAATAGCTGATGTGTATTGGGCAGAGCCACTGGAAGGACTCTTGGAAGGTGCAAAGATAACCTTGCTCACGGGACTGCAGCTGGCCTACAACAATGGCCCAAGGGCCCAGCATTCACACCTTCAGGACAAGATCATTTCCAGCCATCAGATACCCCAGGAAGGGAGGATGATGAGACAATGGATTCACCACCTGTTTCCTGATGTGTAATGAGTGTGTGGGCAGATAGATGGAGAAGGAGGAGGCAGAGCCCCCCCCCCCCCCCACCTTCATCCAGACCCCTGCCCAAACTCACATGAATACACAGAAAGATTTCCTGGGGAACCATACCTGGGTACTTACCTAAGGAGGATTTCCTGGAACCAGTTCCTGAGGGACAATACTTGGACATGTAGCTAAGGACTGAAAAACTGTATGAAAGACTTGAGCAGCTGCTGGCTTGGCAGAAGAAAAACGGAGAGCCAAAAACACAGGAGAAGGAAAACACAGGAGAAGGACAATGCCGCTGAGAAGGAAAGCATGAGAGAAGGACAAGCCCGGGACAAGGACAAGCCGGGGACAATGCTGCCCCAAAGACAGGGGCCATGGAGCCTGGAAGAAGCAGACCAAACCCTCTCTCCATGTCCTAAGTTCTGCCTGCTGCAACCCCTGGAGCTGAAGAGGCTGCTCAGAGGACCACATCCCTTCTAGAGCCAAAACCTCAGCACCATTTCTCTACAAACCCAACATCTCCTGCAGCACCTTTCCTCCACAGACTCAAACTGTCTTGGGGGGGTGAGGGGTGTGGTAATATAGCTCCTTTCCTCTTCTCTCTCTCTTCTCTATTTTCTCTCTCTTTCATTCTGATCCATCCACTTTATTGATGTAATAAATAGTCTAGCTGCTGATATTTTGGCCTGGTTTGTGCCTCTCATTTCACAACACGGGAACATTCAAAAGAACTGAGTCTCTTTCCCTCTCCGGACTGAAACAGAGGCTCAGGGGAGACCTTATTGCTCTCTACAGCTACCTGAAAGGTGGTTGTAGCCAGGAAGGGGTTGGTCTCTTCTCTCAAGCAACCAGCACCAGAACAAGAGGACACAGTCTCAAGCTGTGCCAGGGGAAGTTTAGGCTCGAGGTGAGGAGGAAGTTCTTCACTGAGAGAGTCGTTTGGCATTGGAATGTGCTGCCCAGGGAGGTGGTGGAGTCACCATCCCTGGAGGTGTTCAAGAGGGGACTGGATGTGGCACTTGGTGCTATGGTTTAGTCATGAGGTCTGTGGTGACAGGTTGGACTTGATGATCTTTGAGGTCTCTTCCAACCTTGGTGATACTGTGATACCTCCCATTAGACCAAATCACTCAAGGCCTCATCTAACTTGACCTTGAGCACCTCCAGGGAAGGGGCATGATCTTAGAGGCCATTTCCAACCCAAACAACGATGCTGTGTGGTGGGGTTTTGGTTTCCCCTTTGTTTGCCATTACATCATTATTTCTCCTCCCCCCCGCACACGACTTTCTGTGGAGGATCATATTAATGTAAATGAAGACCAAAAATTGATGTTTAATTTAGGAGTTTTGCTTTCCACTCTCTCTGGGAAAAAAAATGAATGCCTCTTCAACCTTTAAATGTCTCCTTAGGTAATACCAGTGTACATAACAATGCACCATAACACTGCCTGACGCCTTTATGAGAAGATGCTCTCATATTGACAGGCAGTTCAGTTCAGTGAGCAGAATATTACACTCTGTGGAGCTTTGATAGAAGCAGGAGCGATAAAGCTGCAGGAGAAATAGATTCAGTCTGTTGTGAGCAAACGACAAAAGTGCAGAAAATTAACACTGTTGGTGTTAGATTTGTCAGATTTCCAATTTTCCTCCCTGGTCATATTCATTCATCAGAAACCAACTTTGTCCTTGTGGTGAGTATTGCAGTGTCAGGGATTTGGAGCTGAGAAGAGTCATCTTCATACCTATGAGCAGTAAAGACCCTGTAAGAGCTTTTCTTTAACACTTTGGGGGTGAGGGGAGGGGGAATGGAAAATGATTCCAACATCATAGTTTCATAGTGTCAGTCAGGGTTGGAAGGGACCACAAGGATCATCTAGTTCCAAACCCCCCTGCCATGGACAGGGACACCCCACACTAGAGGAGGCTGGCCAGAGCCTCAGCCAGCCTGGGCTTAAACACCTCCAGGGATGGGACCTCAACCACCTCCCTGGATAACCCATTCCAGGGCTTCACCACTCTCATGGGGAAGAACTTCTTCCTCATGGCCAGCCTGAATCTCCCCACCTCCAGCTTCATTCCATTCCCCCTAGTCCTATCACTCCCTGATAGCCTGAGAAGTCCCTCCCCAGCCTTCTTGTAGGCCCCCTTCAGACACTGGAAGGCTACAATGAGG
This sequence comes from Colaptes auratus, assembly GCA_015227895.2. Taxonomy (NCBI): domain Eukaryota; kingdom Metazoa; phylum Chordata; class Aves; order Piciformes; family Picidae; genus Colaptes; species Colaptes auratus. The sequence continues at coordinate 39,470,385 of CM026886.1, read as the reverse complement.
TCACCTCGGAGCCTTCTCTTCTCCAGACTGAACAGCCCCAACTCCTTCAGTCTGTCCTCACAGGAGAGGTGCTCCAGCCCTCTGCTCATCCTCGTGGCCCTTCTCTGGACACTTTCCAGCACCTCCAGATCCCTCTTGGAATAGGGGCTCCAGAACTGGAGGCAGTCCTCCAGGTGGGGTCTCAGCAGAGCTGAGTAGAGGGGGAGAATCCCCTCCCTTGACCTGCTGGCCACACTTCTCCTGATGCAGCCCAGGATCTGATTGGCTTTCTGGGCTTCAAGTGCACACTGAGAGCTCCTGTTGAGCTTCTCCTCCCCCAGCACCCCCCAAGTTTCTCTCCTCAGGGCTGCTCTCCAGCCAGTCCCTGCCCAGCCTGGATTTGTGCCTGGGGTTGCCTCGACCCAGATGCAGACCCTGCCCTTGGTCTTGTTGAAGCTCATGAGGTTGGCTTGTGCCCACCTCTCCAGCCTGTCCAGGTCCTTCTGGATGGCATCCCTTCCCTCCAGCCTGTCTGCTGCACCACACAGCTTGGTGTCATCAGCAAACTTGCTGAGGGTGCACTCAATGCCACTGTCCATGGCACCCACAAAGATGTTGAACAAGACTGGTCCCAGGACTGATCCCTGAGGGACTCCGCTTGTCCCTGGCCCCCACTGGGACATGGAGCCATTGACAGCCACTCTTTGGGTGCAGCCATGCAGCCAGTTCTGTATCCATCTAGTGGTCCACCCATCAAACCCATAATACCCCAAACATAATTTGTTGTTTTCCAGCGAATAGAACTGTGGAATCATTGCCAGCAGCTTAGCACTAGCGGAGGGACTGTGAGCTCTAGGTGAGGGGTTGGATTTGATGATCACAGAATCACACAATGGTAGGGATGGGAAGAGACCCCTGGAGATCATCTACTTCAACCTCCCTGCTAGAGTAGGGTAACCTAGAGTAAATCATGGAGGAAAATGTCCAGCTGGGTGGTTTGAAAGACTCCAGAGAAGGGGACTCCACCTCTGTGGACAGAGATGTTGGATCCCCCCAAAACCTTGTTACATCCTATGAGACCCATCCTCAAAATGCCACCAGCTGAGCAGGAGACTTGTTTGCAAATTGGGGGTCTAAAGCCCTGCAGCAAAGCTCTAAATCCCTCTACACCTTGCTGAATCCCATCAGAGGTCTAAGGGTGCCCACCTGCAGTGGTGAGCTTTTCTTTTACCTGGAGAGCAGGTAAAGGTCCTGGAAGTAGAGTGCTCTCGAGATTTGTAGGTGTATCCTGGGCTAAATCTAGAGGAGTGTGGCCCTTTGCTCTGCCCTTGTGAGATCCTACCTCAAATACTGGGTCTAGTTCTGGTGTGCCTATCATAAAAAAGACACAGAGCTGTTGGAGAGAATCCAAAGGAGGGCTACAAGGATGATCCAAGGGATGGGGCTCCTCTGTATGTGGATAGGCTGAGGGAGCTGGAGTTGTTCAGCCTGGAGAAGAGAAGACTCTGGGGGCACCTTAGAGCTGCTTCCCAATACCTGAAGGGATCCTACATGAAGGCTGGAGAAGGAGTTTTTGTAAGAGTGTCTTGTGACAGTACAAGGGGGAATTGTTTTAAGCTGAGGGAGAATAGTTTTAGACTGGATCTTAGAAGATTTCCAGCACAAGGGTGGTGACACTTTGGAATAAGGCAGCCTAGGGAGGTTGTGGATGCCCCCTCCTTAGAGGTATTCAAAGCCAGCCTGGATGAGGCCTTGAGCAACCAAGTACAGTTGAGAGGTGTCACTGACCATGACAGGAAGGTTGGAATAGATAATCTCTAAGGTCCCTTCCAAGCAAAACAAAACCATTCTATGATTCTATTTCAGGGTGGTGTCCAGCTGCTCGAAGCTCTCCCTCAGCAAGTGGCTCAGGTAGCACTCAACCAGCTCCAGCAAGCTTTCAAAGGTCTCTTCCAACCTCAACAGTTCTATGATCCTAAGACTTAGCTCACAATGCCAAAATGCAGTAGCACAGCTCATTTGGAGGGGGAAAACAATTACAGGAAAGGTCAGAAGTCCTGGTAGTGAAATATTAGAGAAGAGTAATAAATGGAATCGAATCTTTCAGGGGGGGAAAAAAATAAAGGAAAAAAACAAACAAATCAACAAAAAAAACCCCACAATATCAGAATATGGAGATTGGAAACTCTGACCTTTAAAAAATGTGCATTTTGCAGAGCCAAAATAAAGCCATCTGGGGGTTGGGAGGGGGATGGGAAGCAAGCATCCATTTGTAGCACAATTAGGTTAAATATTTTGCCAATGCCCAGCTTATTGTTAGACTTTCTGGCACCAGCTCAGGCTGTTTACCTTTTTTCCTGGTTGAATGCAGGATGCAAAACATTAGAAACCATTAGAATGAGTCCCAAAGCTGGGCAGGGGGGGGCAGAAAGAAGAGAAGAGAATTCAAGCTCAAGCTGTGTGTTCAGTGGACTGCCTAATGCTGGAGGCACACAGCATGGAAAGAAGCCCTCAAAGCCAGAAACAAATCCACACATCACTTTTCATCCCTGCTTTCATAACTTATGCAGAAAAGTCTGAAGCTTCTGTCAAAACAGAGCCTAGACCTCTCATAAATCAAATCTGGAAGGCTGCCTGCATCAGGATAAAACTGAACTAAGCTAAAACTAAACTAAGCTAAACTAAGCTAAACTAAGCTAAGCTAAACTAAGCTAAGCTAAGCTAAACTAAGCTAAGCTAAGCTAAGCTAAACTAAGCTAAGCTAAGCTAAACTAAAAGATGGTGATCCATAAATGTTCAGCAGCACCCAAAATAAAAACCACCTAGGTGTTTTAATCGGTGTCTATCACTCTGCTTGTTAGTGGTGGTGGGTGTCACAGAATCACACAGTGGTAAGGCTTGGAAGGGATCTCTAGAGATCATCAAGCCCAAGCCCCTGCCAAGGCAGGGTCACCTAGAGAAGGTCACACGTGGACACATTCAGGTGGGTTTGGAATCTCTCCAGAGAAGACTCCACCACCTCTCTGGGCAGCCTGCTCGAGGGCTCCATCACCTTCAAATTAAAGTTCCTCCTCATGTTGAGGTGGAACTTCCTATGTTCAAGTTTGTGCCCATTAGCTCTTGTCCTGTTACTGGCCACCACTGAAAAAAAGCCTCTTCCCATCCTCCTGACAGCCACCCTTTCAGTATTGATCAGCATTGATGAGATTCCCCTCAGGCTGCTCTTTTCCAGACTAAAAAGCCTCAATTCAGTTAAGAAGGACATCGAGATGCTTGAACACATCTAGAGAAGGGATTCGAGGCTGGGGAGAGGCCTCGAGCACAGCCCTGTGAGGAGAGGCTGAGGGAGCTGGGGTTGCTTAGCCTGGAGAAGAGGAGGCTCAGGGGAGACCTTCTTGCTCTCTACGACTACCTGAAGGGAGGTTGTAGCCAGGAGGGGGTTGGTCTCTTCTCCCAGGCAACCAGCACCAGAACAAGAGGACACAGTCTCAAGCTGCACCAGGGGAAGTTTAGCCTGGAGGTGAGGAGAAAGTTCTTCCCAGAGAGAGTTGTTAGCCATTGGAATGTGCTGCCCAGGGAGGTGGTGGAGTCACCATCCCTGGAGGTGTTTAAGAGGGGATTGGACGTGGCACTTGGTGCCATGGTTTAGTCATGAGGTCTGTGGACAGGTTGGACTTGATGATCTTTGAGGTCTCTTCCAACCTTGGTGATCTGTGATTCTGTAATTCTCTCAGCCTTTCCTTCTCCCATAGATGTTCCAATCCCCTCAGCATCTGTGTAGTCCTTTGCTGTACCCTTCTATCAAGTCCCTGTCCTTCTTGAATTGGATTGCCCAGAACTGGACACAGATGAAACTTCACTTAGAGGCTCTCAAAAATTCAAACAGGTTTCCCTGGGAGGTGGTCGAATCTCCATCCCTGGAGGTTCTTAAAAGAGATGTGGTGCTGAGGGACATGGTTTAGCACCAGACCTGGCAGACTTAGAGAATAGCTGGACTCATTGATCTTAAAGGTCTTTTCCAACCTAAACAATTTTATGATTCTATGGGGCATCTCCCACAGAATCACACACACAGAATCACAGAATCACCAAGGCTGGAAGAGACCTCAAAGATCATCAAGGCCAACCTGTCACCACAGACCTCATGACTAAACCAAGGCACCAAGTGCCATGTCCAATCCCCTCTTGAGCACCTCCCGGGATGGTGACTCCACCACCTCCTGGGCAGCACAATCCAATGGCTAACAACTCTCTCTGGGAAGAACTTTCTCCTCACCTCCAGCCTAAACTTCCCCTGGTGCAGCTCGAGACCGTGCCCTCTTGTTCTGGTGCTGGTTGCCACCTCTGGGTAACCTGGACCAATGTCTCACCACCCTCAAATATTTCTTCCTTTTGCTGAACCTCACTTGCAGTTCTCAAACCTCATGTAATGAACCAGGTTCTGCTTGTCCATTTCTATTGTCCTCCAACTCAGAACACAGCTGTGGAGAACTTCCTCCCTTAGCTTCTTATTCTTTCCATCCCAGCTGATTTAGTTTCTTTCCCAACCCATCACTCTCCTTCCCTTCTTCCCTTTGCAAAGTGACCAGGGTTCATGGAGAGAATCTGTCACTCATCTGGTGGCTAGTCCATTCTTGACACTTGAAGTGAGCTCAACCAGCTCACTTCCTTCCTGGGTTTTTTTCTCCTTCTCTTTTTTTCCCCCTTTACTTTAAACTACAAATCAATTCCTGGTTATTTTATTTGTTGTTACATATTTATACAAGACAGGAGATATTTCTCCCCTAAAGCAAATCAAGGATAGAATAACAATCTAGGAAAGGTCAGCAGCATCTCTCCAGGTTGTTAATTGAATCTGCCTTCAGAGTCATCATGCCAATTCTCCAAGGGCAAGAAAGGGCAGGGATATAATAAAGATAATGGGAGCAAATGTCTTTGGAGGAGCTGGAATTGATATCAGCTGGGCTCAAGCCAAGTTCAGCCCTGCTTCAAGTCTTCTCTCAAGGAACCATCAGTCCATGGGAACTTTGCCATTTTTTTTTATCAAGAGAAATGGCTCCATGAGGTTGGAATCCTCCACAGCTCATGCCAGGCATGCAAATTATCCTTAAAGCTGGGTAAGGATTGTCCAGATAAGGGCACCTCTCAAGCAGTATGTTCAGTTTTGGGCCCATAGAATCACAGAATCACCAAGGCTGGAAGAGACCTCAAAGATCACAGTATCACCAAGGTTGGAAGAGACCTCAAAGATCATCAAGTCCAACCTGTCACCCAAGATCTCATGACTAGACCATGGCACCGAGTGCCATGTCCAATCCCCCCTTGAACACCTCCAGGGATGGTGACTCCACCACCTCCCTGGGCAGCACATTCCAATGGCTAATGACTCTCTCAGTAAAGAACTTTCTCCTCACCTCAAGCCTAAACTTCCCCTGGCTACAAGAAGGGCATTGAGGGGTCTGAAGAAGGTCCAGAGAAGGGCAACAGAGATGGTGGAGGATCTGGAAAATAGGTCTGGTGAGGAGCAGCTGAGGGATCTGATTTTGTTCAGCTTGGAGAAATGGAGGCTGAGGGGAGACCTTACTGCTGTTTACAACTCCCTGAAAGGAGGTTGGAGTGAGGTGGCAGGTGGTCACTTCTCCCTAGCATCCAGTGCGAGGATGACAGGAAATGGCCTGAAATTGTGTCAGGGGAGGTTTGGGCTGGAGATTTGAAGCAAAGAAATTTTTTCCTAGAGTGGCCAGGCATTGGAACAGGCTGCTCAGGGAGGTGGTGGAGTCACCATCCCTGGAGGTCTTCAAGAAATGCATGGACATGGTACTTTGGGACATGGTTTTATGGCCATGGTGGTGTTGGGTTGACATTTGGACTTGATGTTCTTGAAGGGATCTTCTAACAAAGCCAGTTCTATGATTCTATGAATTATTTACAGCCTGCTCAGCTTCCAACACAAAGATCCTCCAGGAGTTTCAAATATTGATTAAAATGGTTTTGTGCTCTTTTCCACGTGCATTGAAGCTCTGCTGTTCCTACATGTGCTGGTCTGCCAAAGGGTCTCTGAAGGAAAACTGGGGAGGTGAAAAACCATCTGGTTCTGTTTTGAGCAATCTGTGAAGCGGCATCAAAGCTGCCCCACCAGACCTTCAACCCAGACAAGCTTCTCGCTGCTGTGATGCTTTTCTGGGCATCACCTTCACATGTGACTTCTCAGTTTAACAGCACTGGTAGAATGAAAGGTTGGAAGAGACCTCCAAGATCATCAAGTCCAACCCTCTACCCAAGACCTCCATGAACATTTCTAACAGCCAGCCATGAGAAAATGCAGTTCTGAAGGTTTTATTGCTTGAAAGGTTAAGATGTTACCCTAGCTGCAAGGCCAGGATGGTGAGAATCAGGATGTTCCTCATTTCATCCTTCTCGTGGTAAAACCTTGCTTTTTATTTCTTCTGAATAGTTTTCACAGCACACAGAACTCAATTTAAGATCACAGAGTGGTAGGGGGTGGAAGATCATCAAGACCAAAACCCCTGCTAAAGCAGGTATGCCTAGATCAGGTTAAAGAAGACCCTGGTGTTTAGTTTTGTCCAAGCCAAAGTATGAATATCCAAGCAGAAAATCTCCCTCTGCTCAACAGACCTCCCACTTTATACTGAGCACAGTCATTATGGGATGGGACACATCTGGAGCCAGCTGGCTGACTCCAAACTGCTGCTGGCCTACAGCCCACGGCTGGTCTGGGATTCTGTCCCAGTAAAACCAGGACACACATCCTGAACATGCTTATGATGGTGCAGGGAAAGCCACCAGCTGCAGCTCCAATTCCTATTTCTGTGACCCCTGATGGGTATTTGCCATCTGCTGTTGGAAGGAGAGCCTGGCAGAAAGCAGCTGCACATCACTGGGGACGTGAATCAGTGTCTGGGTGCCTGGACCTTACCTGAAATGTGTCAATCAACACTTATGTAAATATTTAATTGGGCAGCCTCTAATCTTAATTTGCTACCACTCCAAGAAGGACTTGGAGTACTAGTGAACAAACTCACCATGAGCCAGCAATGTGCCCTCATAGCCAAGAAGGTCAATGGTCTCCCAGGGTGCATGGAGTGTGACCAGCAGGTTGAGAGAGATTATTCTCTCCCTCTGCCCTGCCCTAGCGAGGCCACAGCTGGAGTACTCGGTCCAGTTCTGGCCATCCCAGTTCAAAAAAGATAGGAAGAGACTGGAGAGAGTCAAGTGGAGGCTACAAAGATGCTGAGGGGTCAGGAACATCTCTGTGAGGAGGAAAGGCTGAGAGACCTGGGGCTCCTGAGCCTGGAGAAGAGCAGCTCGGGGGGATCTGATCAATGCTCCGCAAGGGCTAAAGGACCTGTGGGGGGCAAGAGGATGGGGCTGGAGTCTTGCCAGTGGTGCAATGGGCAGGTGTGAGGGTGCTGGAGCCCTGGAGCAGGCTGCCCAGAGAGGCTGTGGAGTCTCCTTCTCTGGAGAGCTTCCAAACCCACCTAGCCACTGTGATCCCAGGCAAGGTTCTGTGAGTACCCCTGCTTTAGCGGGGGGGGGGGGGTTTGGACTGGATGATCTGCAGAGGTCACTTCCAACCCCCACTATGCTGGGATTCTGGGATTATTACTTTTCAGATGTGGAGGTGTTATTAAGGCAGTTTTTAGGATCCTCTCCCTATTCACCTGCCTGTATGCCATGGGGTGCACACGTCACCAGTACGGACACACAAGAAAAACCCCCGGAAAGGAAGCAGGTTGCCCTCACCAAGCCCAAACAGACATCACAACATTTTCCCCCTCTGAATCTCTCCTTATTTATCTTACCTTTCCCAGAAAGAAAAAAAAAAAAGAATAAATTAACAAACACAACCAATTTGATACATTTAACAAAAAGGAAGCCATCATTCTTTTCCTGAACCTTTAGGCATAAATTAGTTCTGCAGTTTTCCCCCCCCCCCAACATTTGATCTATAGATGTGTGGCTACATGGCCATAAATATTGAGTTTTAAGCATCAATTACTTGAACAGAGGCACATGAAATGCACCATTAACACCACTGGCACAACTGCTCCGTGGTCCTTCAGTGCTATTTATTGCTGGAACTTAAATCAAAGCCTTGGTGCCCCATAGCACTTGTAAAACCAGCTACTTTCTTGTAGATCAAACCATCCTCAGCTGCCAGAGAGCACATAAGAACCCTTCATCCAAAATAATTTTAAGGCAAAGGAAAAACTGGATCAAGTCATAATAACATAAACATGGATACACAGACTCTGAGAATGGTTTGGGTTAGAAGGGGCCATAAAGATCACCTAATTCCATCCCCCCTGCCATGGGCAGGGACACCTCCCACTACACCAGATTGTTCAAGGACCTGTCCATCCTGTCCTTCAACACCTCCAGAGAGGGGGATTCAAGCTGGAAGAGGGGAGATTTAGACTGGAGATTCCAAAGACATTGTTTCAGTGAGAGTGGTGAGACACTGAAACAGGTTGCCCAGAGAAGCTGTGGATGTCCCTTCCCTGGAGCTGTTGAGGACCAGGCTGGATGAAGCTTCAAGCAACCTGGTGTAGTTGGCAGGAGCAATGGCAGGGGGTTGGAACTGGATGATCTTTAAGGTCGCTTCCAACCCAAACCATTCTGTGGTTCCATGGCATCTGCAGTTAGAGCAGGTTGCTCACAGCCCTAACAATCTGGCCTGGATGCCAGGGATGGGACATCTCCCACCTCTCTGGGCAACCTGGGCCAGGCTCTCGCTGCCCTCAGGGTCAAACATTTCTTCCTTCTTTCCAGTCTGAATCTCTTAGAGTTCAAACCATCACCCCTTGTCCTCTCACAACAGGACCTGCTCAGAAGTCTGTCCGCAGCTTTCTTTACTGCCTTTTTAAGTACCACGAGGCCACCAGAAGCTCTTTCTGGAGCCTTCTCTTCTGCAGGCTGCACAACCCCAACTCTCTCAGGTTTTCTCTCAGCCAGTTAATTGAAATTAAAAACAAATAAAACCAATTAAAACTGCTGGTTAGGGGAGATGTTAAAAAGAAAGAGGTATGGGCATGGGGAACAGCTTCCCCGGAGCTCCATTTCTCCTACTCCATTTCTCTGTCTACAACACACAACAACAATTATGGTCAGGGCAGCCCCTGCCTGACCCAGCAGCGAGGCCATAAATGAAATCTCTCATTTCCAGAGGCTCCCAGACTGATGGCTCTGGCTCTGCAATGAGCAGGATCACAACATTAAGCATGATATGAGTTTTGCTACAACCAACAGATAAACAGGAGAAGCACTCAGCTGCTCTTCATTACAAATATCTGCAGGTAAAATGCAATATTCCAAAACGGTTTGGCCTTCTGATGCAAAATAAAGAAGACACAGTGTGGTGCTCTGATGATGATAGTTTCACTCTAACAATAAAAAAGCCCATCATGAAGCCTTACCTTCAAAGTAGCAGATCACAGCTCCAAGTGAAGGCTGCTGCGTGCAGTCAGAGCATGAGGATTAACGACTTCTGGTGTTTGCACGGTGAGTGAAGACACGGTGACAGAATCCCAGCAGGGTGGAGTTGGAAGGGAGCTCTGGAGATGATTCAGTCCAATGCCCCTGATAAAGCAGGGGGACCAACAGCTTCTTGACTAGGACCACAATGTCCAGCTGGGTTTGGAATCACTTCAGAGAAGGAAACTCCACAACCACTCTGGGCAGCCTTACACCAAGGGATTTGCTCCTCCTGTTCAGTTAGAACCTCTGGATTCCAATTTGTGCCCATTTCCCTTTTTCTGTCACTGGGCTCCACTCACAGGAGTCTGGCTCCATCCTCTTGCCCCCCCACAGGTCCTTTAGCTCTTGCTGAGAATTGATCAGATCCCCTCTCAGGCTCAGGCTGCTCTTCTCCAGGCTCAATAGCTCCAGGTCTCTCAGCCTTTCATCCTCACAGAGATGCTCCAAGCCCCTCAGCTTCTTTGGAATCTCCACTGGACTCTCACCAGTAGTTCCCTGCCTCTCTTGAACTGAGGAGCCCAGAACTCAAGCCAGCACTCCAGCTTTGGCCTCACCAGACCAGAAGGGGAGGAGAACCTCCCTCATCCTGGTGTCAACACTCTTCTTGGCACACCCCAGGATACATTTGCCTTCCTGGCCATGAGGACACCTGAACTAGAGCTCATGGGCAACTTCTTGTCCCCTGTCACTTTGAGGTCCTTATCTATGGAGCTGCCTTCCAACAGGTCTCCCCTTCACCTGTGTTGTTGATGGGGGTTATTCCTCCCTGGTCCTTTGAACCAAAATAGTTGATCTTCCTTCCTGTAAATTTTCTTTACAACCATGCTTGTAAGTAAAAAATGTTGCTTTTTGTGTGCTTGTGTGAGTTGGGAATAGTTAGAATTGGTTTTTCATATGACATAGAATCATAGGCTCAGAGAATCATAGCATGGCTGGGGTTGGAAGGGACCTTCAAGATCGTCTAGTTCCAACCCCCTGCCACAAGCAGGGACACCTCCCACTAGATCAGGTTGCTTGAAGCCTCATCCAGCCTGGTCTTGATCACTTCCAGGGATGGGGCATCCATGGCCTCCCTGGGCAGCCTGTTCCAGCGTCTGGACTGTTACAGTTTCAAGGACATAAAGTAGGTTGCTAAACAAGAGGAAAGCTGAGTTCAAAGGTTAGAATCATAGAATCAATAAGGTTGGAAAAGACCTCAAAGATCACCAAGTCCAACCTGTCACCCAACACCTCCTGACTACTAAACCATGACACCAAGTGCCATGGCACCCACAGCAGCTTGCCCAGGATCACAATGCCACAGCCACCCTGGAAAGAGGAGTTTGGAGCTGTGAAAAACCCTGCCTCTTTTGCTTTGAAAGGAACAATCTGTTATTAACACAAATTATTTATCAATGATAATATTCATACTGGGGAATTTACTTCCACAGCCACCCAGGAAAGAGGAGTTTGGAGCTGGGAAAAACCCTGCCTCTTTTGCTTTGGTTAGCTGGGAAAAACCCTGCCTCTTTTGCTTTAAAGTTACAATCTGTTATTCGTACAAATTATTTATCAATTATAATTTCCATGCTGGGGAATTTATTTTTCTCTTCTGAACACACAGTTTGAGTTCTTGAGCTTCTGGTGAGCCTCCACACGTTGCTGGGCAGCTGTCACGAGGGTAAACAGAGACTGGGAGTGACAGGCAGACAGAATTAATATCATTTTCTACCTTTTTAGATAAAGACCTTTTATTTTAACACTGGCTTAATGTAGCCTGGAGATCACACACTTCAATTTCCCACTCAAACCCTTCCATTGTGCAACACCAAACTGATCTATAGACTCCCCCCCACTGTCAGGTTTAACATGTTGGGGCTAATGGCATGTTGATAAATCGTTAATGCTTTCTCTATTGTCACCCTGACAGTTCCCCAGGAGTTGTTTTCAATGTCAGGCTTTCACTGGCTTTGCTGAAATATCCTCACCCTAGCATTAAGAAGATGCATTGTGTTGCCTTCTCCCCATCTATTATGTGGAAGGTAAGAACAATGTTGAGATTTTGTGCACCATTAATAATTAGGAATTACCCAGAAAGGCCAAGGAAAAAGGATTTGGAAAGCTCTGAAAAGCAGTTCCCTGAATGTATCCAACCTTAACCTTCATCCTCTATACAGAGCCCAGATGGTTGCAGATAGAAGACAGGCACAGGGATCAGAGAAGCAAGCAAATTTTGTTTCATGCTGAGGTCTATGGCAGAAAATGGAAAGAATTCTTTCAGACACAAGTAGCAGCTTCAAAGAAAATACCTTGTGAGCACAGGAAACCTGATTGCATTCAATTCTCACCTAGAGCTTAGTACCTGAACCACAGAGCCTCAATTGCTTCACTATAACCACTGCCCCCCCTTGCCATTCCCTTGGACTTTCCCAGTTGTCTCGGTTCCCTTCCCAGCTTAGCTCCAGTTGCTGTACCTTGGTCCAGTTTGGTTGAAGTTGGTCAGCAGTGTCAAAAGTTACCAGTTGCAGAAACCTCTTTTTCTTAAGAACCGAGCTGGAGGAAAAAAGCTTTTGGGTCAAGAAAGAGAAAATGGTGGAGCGTGTTAGATGGTGAAAATACATGCAGAGGTGGTAAGATGAGACCCTTCCAGGCTGACGCATGAGCCATAGAATGGCTTCGGTTGGAAGGGACCTCAGGGATCGTCTACTCCAACCTCCCTGCCATGGCCACGGACACCTCAGCTGCTCAAGGGCTTATCCAGCCTGGCCTTGAACATCTCCAGGGAGGGGGGCATCCACAGCCTCTCTGGGTAACCTATTCCAGAGTCTCACTACTCTTCTACTGAAGAACTTCTTCCCAAAATCCAGTCTAAACCTACTTAGCCTCAGCTTCAAACCATTCCCCCTTGTCCTACCACTAGACACCCTTATGAAAAGTCCCTCTCCAGACTTCCTGTAGCATCCTAACATCCAGCCTAAACCTACTGCTGTCTACAACTACCTGAAGGGAGGTTGTAGCCAGGCGGGGGTTGGTCTCTTCTCGCAGGCAACCAGCACCAGAACAAGAGGACACAGTCTCAAGCTGTGCCAGGGGAGGTTTAGGCTGGATGTTGGGAAGAAGTTCTTCCCAGAAAGAGTGACTGGCCATTGGAATGTGTTGCCCAGGGAGGTGGTGGAGTCACCATCACTGGAGGTGTTTATGAAGAGACTGGATGGGGTGCTTGGAGCCATGGTTTAGTTGATTAGATGGTGTTGGATGATAGGTTGGACTCAATGATCTCAAAGGTCTCTTCCAACCTGGTTAATTCTATTTCTGTTTCTCTTTCTGTTTCTATCCCATCCCATCCCCTCCCATCCCATCAGATGTTATAAGGCTGCTATAAGGTCCCCCCAGTGCCTTTCTCCTCTCCAGGCTGAACAACGCCAGCTGCCTCAGCCTATCCTCACAGCAGAGGTGCTCCAGCCCTTGGATCACCTTTGTGGAAGAGTGTGTTAGATAGTGAAAATGTATGCAGAGGTGGTAAGATGAGACAATTCTAGGCTGATGTGTGAGAAAAATTAAGAAGGTTTCACTGGATGAGCAGAATGGTTGAACTCAATGATCTTAATGGCCTTTTCCAACCAGAATGATTCGGTGAGTTTCAGTCACAGTAAAGAGCATGATGCTGTAAGAAAAGGCAAGATCTATCACCTCTCTCTGCTCAGTGCTGCAGAAGACCTGTCAGGACTCGAGTGCTTCTTGCTTTGCAGCTGATTAAGAAACACACTTGCTTTGTCCAGTGAAGAACAGACACTGCTGCTCTCTTTAAGGCTGTAGTGCTAATTAAACTAATTATACACATGAGGCTGGCAAATTGCTGGAGCCTCACAGCCACAAAGAGCCCTCCAGTAATTCAAAGAGGGCAATGATTTTCTTAAGCACTAAATCGTTGGGAAAACGTATGGAAACGAAATGGGACAATCTATTAGCACCAAATTGTCCCCTCCCTCCCCTCGGTGCCAGAGGTCTCTTAATGACAGGCTGGGAATGTTTCAGTTGTGTGAAAATAAGCTTAGAATTCATAAACAGCTCCTTTCTGACCCACCGTGCTTCCCTGGCAGCCAGAATGCTGATAAGTGCCGCACAGAGAGGTGGTGGAGTCTCTCTCTCTGGAGACTTTCAAGGCCCTCCTGGCAGGGGGGTTTGGAATCAATCTTCCAACCCCTCTCATTCTGTGATTCTGTAAAGAGGAGGTCCTCATTCAGTGAGGGGAAGATTAATCTATTGAATGGTATGGCCTGGTATTGGGCAGTAGAAGTACAAGTAAAACCACAGTATCATCAAAAAGAGAGAGATGGTGGAGAGAAACATCACATAATCCCAGAATCCCACCATGGGGGGGGTTGGAAGGGACCTCTGGAGATCATCCAGTCCAACCCCACTGCTAAAGCAGGGGCACCCACAGTAGCTTGCCCAGGATTCCAATGGCCAGGTGGGTTTGGAAGCTCTGCAGAGAAGGAAACTCCACAACCTCCCTGGGCAGATTGCTCCAGGGCTCCAGAACTCTCACAGTAAAGAAGTTTCTCCTCATCTCAAAGTGGTACTTCCTGGGTTCCAGTTTATGCCCATTGCCCCTTGTCCTGTCACCGGGCACCATTGACAAGATTCTGGCCCCAGCCTCAAATACTGAATCCAGTGTTTGAGGTGTGGCTTCACCAGTGTCCAGTACAGTGGGACAATCACTTCCCTGCTCCTGCTGGCCACAATATTCCTCATCCAGACCAGGGTGCTGGTAACCTTCTTGGTCTGAGCACACATTAGTTCATCTTCAGCCACTGTCAAACAGCACTCCCAGGTCCTTTTCCACCAGGCAGTTTCCAGCCACTCTGCCCCAAGCCAGGAGCATTCATGGGGTTGTTGTGACCCACGTGCAGCACCCAGCACTTGGCCTTGGTGACCCTCAGCCCATCCATCCAGCCTGGCCAGATCCCTCTGCAGAGCTTTCCTACCCTCCAGCAGACCAACACTCCCACCCAGATTAGCGTCGTCTGCAAACTGACTGAGAGTGCCCTCAATTCCTTCATCCAGCTTATTGATAAAGATGTCAGAACAGGCCACAGTACCGAGCCCTGGGGAACACCACTTGTGACTGGCCACCAAGTGGGTTTAACTCCATTCCCCAGCACTCCCTGGGCCTGGCCATTCAGACAGCTTTTACCCACCACTGTGTGAGCCTGTCCAAGCCGCGAGCAGCCTGTGTGAGGCTACAAGCAAAACCTGCTTCTGGGGAGCCGCTTTTCCCAAAATGCCATTCACTTCCCATGCTGTTGATGGATTGCAGCTACAGCATGTCCAGGAATTCTTCTTCTGCAGAGCAGCTCCATCAGTTACAAAGCCCAGTTCAGCTGCTTTCTCTCAGCTCTATTAGCTCAAGCACACCCTCATTGCACTTCAATTAACGTCAACGTTAGGTATTCCTCAAGGACTGTAATAGATTGGTTTGATGTAGAACACAGAGCACGTTTGGTTTTGCAAAGAGGAGAGCAGTTTTACACTGAGTCCTTTATATTCATGCCTCAGATTTATTCTTCACAGAGGAAATTTCCATTTTCTTACCACTAACAAGCTGTTTTCTCTTTATAAGAGCATCTGGAAAGGAAGGTAGAGTTAAGCAGGGGCTTGCAGGGTATAAAAAAAGCTTGAGAGAAGTTTTAGGCCACTCACTCCAAGAAGGACATTCAGGTGCTGGAGCCAGATGTGGAAGTTAGATAATGATTGGACTCAATGATCTTAAAGGTCTCTCCCAACCCCCAAAAAATCTGCATGATTCTGTAAAAGCAATAAAGCTGTGGAGGGTCTGGAGCACCAGTTTTGTGAGGAGCAGCTGCGAGACCTGGGGCTGTTCAGCCTGGAGAAAAGGAGACTGAGGGGAGACTACATTGTTTTTGACAACTCTGTGAAAGGAGGTTGGAGCCAGGTGGGGATTGGTCTTTTCTCCCAAGGAACAAAGAATAGGACTGGAGGAAACAGCTCAAGTTGCACCAGGAGAGGTTGAGGTTGGACACGGGGAACAATTTCTTACCCAAAAGGGTTGTCCAGGGCCTGGAGGGGTTTCAGAGCTGTGTAGATGTAGTGCTGAGGGACATGGTTTAGTGGTGACCTGGCAGTGTAGGGTTAATGATTGAACTTGATAATCTAAAAGGTCTTTTCCAACCAGAATGATTCTGTGACTCTGATTCTATCCATTGCCACTGATTCTTACCTATTACATAAGCCTCAACAGATCAGATCTCGTAAGTTAGGTACTTGGCAGAGCCACAGTTAAGTGACAGCTCCAGAGCAACTCAGATGATATAAAATTGGTCAATTGCTGCCTGCCAGGTGCCCCTGGAGAAAGAGGGAATTCTCTGCAGAGGGAGGCAGCAAAATACAATCCTCACTATTTCTTCACCAGTGCTAAGTGTGCTGGGACCAGAGTATTGAGAGAGATTTAGGGAGCTCTCGAAGTGGGTTTTGCATGAATATTTATAACTTCCAACTAGTGTGGATGTCCATAGTAAAGGCAGAGAAACAGGGATCTTGGAAGTCAGTGTTGGCATCAAGAAGGACATTGAAGTGTTGGAGTGGTCCCAATGAGGCCCTGAAGATCATCAAAGAGCTGGAGTATCTCCCCTGTGGGGACAGGCTGAGAGAACTGGGTCTGCTCAACCTGGAGGAGAGAGGTTCCAGGGAGAACTTAGAGCAGCATTCAAGGATTAGAAGAGGGCTAGAGGAGATCTGGGGAGAGACTTTGTAAAAGGGCTTGTAGTGACAGATGAGAGGGAATGGATTGAAGCTACAGGAAGGGAGTTTTAGGATGGATGGCAGGAGGAAGTTCTTCACAGTGAGGATGGTGAAATACTGGAACAGTTTGTCCAGAGAGGTCCTTGATGCCCCCTCCCTGGAGATGTTCAAGACCAGGCTGGATGAAGCTTTGAGCAACCTGGGCTAGCAGAAGGTGTCCTTGCCTATGGCAGGGGGGTTGGAACTCAATGATGTCTAAGGTTCCTTCCAACCAAACCATTCTATGACTCTACGATATCAGGGTCCAGTAGTTGCACACTGATATCACACTTCATATTACAACCTAGCAAAACTGCTGTGTTCAGCAGTAACCAGGTCCTCAGAGACCAGACAATCATTTTTCCAGCTCTCTAAGCCCTGACAGCTTTAGGGACAGTGCAATATTCCAGCATGGTCATAAAAGGCCCATCAAGCTGCTCTGATGTGTGTATACATTAGCCGAATGTCCATGTAATGCTGCATGCTGCCTCTGTTCAATTAGGCACTGACAGCCCCATAACGAGGTGATGAGTGCCCTCTCTACCTGCTCTGCACCTTCCCTTCAGTCCAAGATATGGGTGCTGGAAGGCATCTTGCACACCAGGTGTTCCCAGATACCTGCTGCTTACCTCAAACAACATGCCCTCCTTTTAAGAACGGGAAACTGAATTTCTGGATTCATAGGATGGGAGTAAATGGCCTCAAGTTGCACCAGGGAAGGTTTAGGTTGGATATTGGGTACAATTTCTTTGCTGCAAGAGTGGTCAGGCATTGGAACAGGATGCCCAGGGAGGTGGTGAAGTTACTGTCTGCCTGGAGCTGCTCAAAAAATGCATTTACATGGCACCTGGGAACATAGTTTAATAGCCGTGGTGGTAGTGGGTTGATGATCTTGGAGGTCTTTGCCAACCTTATTGATTCTATAAAATCACAGACTGATTTGGTTTGGAAGGGACCCTTTAAAGCCCATCCAGTCCAACCCTCCTGCAGTCAGCAGGGACATCTGCAACATGAGCAAGTTGATCACAGTCCCAAACAACCTGACTTGCAGTGGTTTCAGGGGTGGGGCATCTCCCACCTCCCTGGGCAACCTGGGCCTGCCTCTCACCATCCTTATTTCATCCTTCTCTCCAGTCTGTATTCAGCTTCTTCGTGTTCAAACCATCACCCCTTGTCACAACAGGCCCTGCTGAGAAGTCTGTCCCCAGCTTTCTGATGCCCCTTTAAGCACTGAAAGGCAGAGGGCTGCCGACCTTGGTTCATTCCTGCGCCATTCAATCCATCCTCATGAAATGAACCTCTCCTGCCCTATACATTTCCACACAAAGTCTCACCCTGGGCATACACATCAGACAAATTATTAGTGGCTGGGAAAAAAATAAAAAAAAAAAGAGGAGTGGAAATGATGGGAAAGCCAATAGCCCCCTTAAATAAGTGTAACAGCCCCACTGGGCATCACCATAACGAGCCCTGCACCTTCAGGCTGTATTTTTAACTCCTTGTCCTGGCGACACCTTAGGTTAAGCCCCGCGCAGACGACACTCAACAGTCCTCCAGAAGACAAATAAACTAAAATCCCCTTGTAACCAATTTTTCTTTCTATCCTACCAGACAAAGCAAAGACAAGGCATTCTGCTGGCAGCAAGATTTCATCCTGGCTTTGTAGGACTGCAAGTGCTTAGAGATATTTGGTAGCAGAAGAGGTTGCTCCTCTATCTTTCCATTTCTCCTTGACACGCATTCAAAAGCACATCAATATTTCTGTTACACCATGGCCAGGCTTGACTGCTGTGATGCTGCTATTACTCTTCCCTTCCCTTTAATTATTTTCTTCTCTATACAGCAATTTGTTTTCCCCCAGCTGATAAATATCATCAATTTAAGGAATGTTAGGAAAATATAAGGCCATGAATATATTTAGCATATAGAAAGTGTGCTCTCCCTTCGTCGTTATAATAGAAACACAACAAGATTTATAATCTCCTACTCCCCTACAATCAATTCATTTTCTCTATGAAAAATCACAGAATCACTGAATGGTAGGAGTTGGAAGGGACCTCTGGGGATATTCCAGTCCAACCCCCTTGCTAAAGCAGGAGCACCCACGATAGCTTGCCCAGCATCGCCAAGGCCAGGTGGGGTTGGAAGCTCTCCAGAGAAGGAGACTCCACAACCTCTCTGGGCAGCCTGCTCCAGGGCTCCAGCACCCTCACACCGAACAAGTTTCTCTTATCCTCAGATGGAAGCTGCTGGGTTCCAATTTGTGCCCATTGTTGCCCCTTGTCCTGCTACTGGGTACCACTGGGAAGAGAGAATGAGCTGCAGCCATGGCTGCACAGGGTTTTATGTTCATCTGCTCTACTTCACAGAGAAATAACTATGAGTGGTAGTGAGCTCATGAATTCGCATGCTTGAGCTGAGGGCTGGAAATGAACAGTGAAGAGTCAATAACTTACATATCTCCATCTGTTCCACCACTGAGCTCCTGACTGCTCCTGATTTGCCATCACTAATGTTCACATTTCAACTGCTCTCCAAGCAAGACTAGGCAATGGAGTTACTCATCCACGAGCTGCATGTTCCTGCTCATTTCCCAGGCTGGCAGTTGTCAGAGTGGTTGGTAACCACTTTAAAAGCTTTTCACTCGCTTTCTAGACACAGGTAAATTCTGTTCTCCTGGAAGGATGCACCAGTGCACGCTGTGTTTGGCATGACAAAGTGAAACTTATACCAGGAAGTCCCCAAAGAACACACCTACCATTACTGCCGCATTTGTCTCTGCTGCTCAGGGAGTTATTCATGCTGAGGAAATGTCTATCCACTCCTAGTGCTGCTTCTCACCAGGTATTTCCCTTTGCCAGATCTCTCCATCAGTTGGATTTTATTGCCACAGGCCCAATATTTGCAAATTCCCAACTGTATTGTTTTTTTCCATAAAATTGATTTTCTTCTGGCAGAATCATGGAATGGTTTGGATAGGAAGGGACCTCTAAAGCTCATCTAGTCCAAATCCCCGCAGTCAGCAGAGACACCTTCAACAGCCCCAAACAACCTCACCCATGACGGTTCCAGGATGGGGCTTCTCCCACCCCTCTGCACAACCTGGGACAGGCTTTCCCCACCCTGTGTCAAACATTTCTCCCTTCTCCCCATTCTGAATCTCCCTCTTTGAGTTCAAACCATCATCCCTTGTCCTGTCACAACAGGCTCTGCTCAGAAGTCTGTCCCCAGCTTTCCAGTGCCTCCTTAAGCACTGCAATCCCGTGGTTCCAATTTCCCTTAACAAATGGCTTGCCTTTCCCCACCCCCACCCCTCACACCTAGCTGTTTGCTTTTTTTGTAAAGGCACCCCAGATATTGCCGTTTGCTGCGGTTTCAACTCATTTTGAACACTCAGAAGGGATTTAAAGTGCTTTTCAATGCACATTTTTGTTATTACTCCTTTACCAGAGGCCGTTTTACATCGAATATAACCCAGGGAAATGTGTCTCAGGCAGCAGATACTGTATGATGCTGTCAAATTTTATCAAGTACCAACATCTTTGCTAAAGAAGTCCAAATCTTTGCATTTTTGTGCAAATCTTTGTGGGTTTTTTTTTATGTATTTCAAATCTGTTTCCTTATAAAATAAATACCTCCCAGCCATGAATTCTTCTTGGTGCCCAGGGAACAGCTCACTTGTGCCCTGCTCCTTCCCTGACCCAATCTCTCTCATTACTCAGTTTTTGCCTCAGGTGATGGTATCTGACCCCACACCTGTATGCCCAGGTGGCACTGGCAGCTGTAGCCTGTGGGATGTGACAACATGCTGCAAAGAGAGTCATAAAATCCTTTTGGGTGAAAAAGACCTTTAAGTTCATTGAGTCCAACTATTACCCCAGCACTGCCAGGTCACCATCAAGGCATGTCCCTCAGCACCACATCTCCATGGCTTTGACAACCCTCCAGGGATGGGGACTCCACCCTCGGCAGCCTCTTCGAGGTCTTGACAACCCTTTTCATGATGAAATTGGTCCTCTCTCCTGGGGCAACCTGAAACCTTTCCACTTGCTCCTTGGCAGAAGAGATCAACACCTACCTGGCTCCACCCTCCTTTCAGCGAGGTGTAGAGAGCAGTGAGGTCTCCCCTCAACCTCCTTTTCTCCAGGCTGAACAACCTCAGTTCCCTCAGCTGCATCCTCACTAGACCTGTTCTCCAGACTTTTCACCAGCTTTGTTGTTCTTCTTTAGGTATCTAAAGCAGCAGCTCAGGGGCACAGAGGACACTCAAGGAGCTTTGGCTTTAGCAGGGGACATGATTTAGAATAATAGAATTATTTTGCCTGGAAAAGACCTCTAAGAGGTCTTATGTCCATTAGGTCCAACTATTAGCCTAAGACCACCATGGCCATTAAACCATGACCCCAAGTGCCATGTCCACATCTTTCTTGAAAACCTCCAGGGACAGTGGTTCCACCACCCATTTTCAGTGGGTGTGTTGGGTGGAAGCTCTTGCAAAATATTGTCTTGAAGCTCCTGCTTTTCTTTCTAGATGAAAATGAATCATGGCTCCAATGCTGAACTTCTTTTCTCTAACTAGAAATTACCACCAAAACCTCCAACTGTGTCCACCTTTTGATTTCTCTTCCAGTCTCTCCTCTCCTCCTGCCTTGATGGACTATCAGTTAATAAAATCCCCTTCCCTTTCTGATATAAATATTCACTGGCTGCAGTTCCTTTTGTCTGCACAATAAATATTACCATGAAGCTCACCAGGAAATTAAAGCAGAGCCTGAAGCAGTCTGTCCTTGGATGATGTACTGTGAATGAACTGTGTCCTATGGGGATTATTCCAGTCCCTCAACAACATCATCCTTCTTGTATCTAAACATCAAAATATGTTTTCTTCCAAAACCCAAACAGCACAACACATATAAATTTTCTAATGGATTTTCTGTTTAAGCTGCCACTTTGGCAGATCCAGCAGACAGGCATAAAGCAAAAAAACCCCATCCAGTTACTTGGACAGGTACCTGAACGCACCCAAGGTTGCTTTGAATTTGGGTTGATAGGCTGAGACACTCAATAACACCAAAAATTACACAAGCAGCACTTTCTTTTCCAACTCCTCCTTATTTCCCATTATGAGAATCGTTGTTGCTGGGTGGGGGATTAAGAACAGAGAGAGCTGCCAAACAGAGAGGGACCTGGGGGTGCTGATTGACAGCCAGCTGAACATGAGCCAGCAGTGTGCCCAAGAAGGCCAAGGGCATCCTGGCCTGCATCAGAAATAGTGTGGCCAGCAGGAGCAGGGAAGTCATTCTGCCCCTGTACTCTGCATTGGTTAGGCCACACCTTGTTCTGTGTCCAGTTCTGGG
This sequence comes from Colaptes auratus, assembly GCA_015227895.2. Classification (NCBI taxonomy): domain Eukaryota; kingdom Metazoa; phylum Chordata; class Aves; order Piciformes; family Picidae; genus Colaptes; species Colaptes auratus. Next base: position 39,448,771 of record CM026886.1, on the reverse strand, counting down.
CCCCTCAGTTTAGGAAGGACATTGAGACACTTGAACATGCCCAGAGAAGGGCAACAAGGCTGGGGAGAGGCCTTGAGCACAGCCCTGTGAGGAGAGGCTGAGGGAGCTGGGGTTACTTAGCCTGGAGAAGAGGAGGCTCAGGGGAGACCTCATTGCTCTCTACAACTACCCTGAAAGGTGGTTGTAGCCAGGAAGGGGTGGCCTCTTCTCTCTAGCAACCCGCACCAGAACAAGAGGACACAGTCTCAAGCTGTGCCAGGGGAAGTTTACGCTGGAGGTGAGGAGAAAGTT